>CM022299.1:266267426-266563795 GCA_011799875.1 Thinopyrum elongatum
ATCCAAGCTTTGAGAGTTTTGACTACAACGGTTGTCGATCACCACCTGCTGCTTGGTAAGAAGTGGTAAGAATTTGAGATTCGCTTGATGGATTTGTGATTTTCCACAACACCACCGCCACTTCCTAGTAGTCTATAGGATCATATTCTTGTGTGTTTCTCTTGCTATTAACCATGCCAGGATCACAAGCGGATGAGCTAGACTGGGAGAACATGACGAACAAGGAGCTCCATGATAAATTCCAGCAATTGTTGGGTCAACAGGTGGAAGACGTGATGACCAGTTTTGGCAAGGCATTAGCGAGGATTGATGACACTGAGAAGACAATTGACAACAAGTTGGATGCCAAGTTCGCTGAAGTGCTTGCGTGTCTACCTCCACCGGCTGCACCACTGCAACAACAACAACAACAACAACAACAACAACAACAATAATAACAACAACAACAACAACAACCACCTCCACGTCGTGATCCAGCCCTCCACTGAGCGAGGCGTGTTCCTCTTGAGGAAGGACAAAATTCCGGTGTCGCCGCTACTGCTGCTATGGCTGAGGCGGAGGACGTTTATGAGGGCTATTACGAGGATGAGGTTGATCAAAATCAGAACTACGTGCAACCAGTAGCACCACCACCAAGTCGTCCACATGCATATAATCGCAACGGTCGGGCTGCACCACCACCTCAGGTACGAGATCTTGACCATCTCCCTAAAGTAAAATTGAATATTCCACCATTTGAGGGTAGATATGTTCCTGATATATATCTTACTTGGGAGTTTGAAACTGAACAACGTTTTACATGTTTACAATATCCCGAGGAGAGACGTGTTGCTATTGCTCTATGTGCTTCCACTAGTTTTGCTTGTGTGTGGTGGTCTGAACATCGTAGATTATATCCGAATAATATCCCAACTACTTGGGATGCTTTGCAAGCTGCTATGTGTACTCGTTGGATTCCACCATATTATCAATGTGAATTACTACAAAAAGTGCAGCGTTTAATACAAGGAACAAATTCTAGAGAAGAATATTATCAGGAATTACAAACTAGCATGATTAGATGTGGTATTGTTGAGTATAATGAAGCTATGCTTGCACGTTTTATGGGTGGATTAAATAGAGAGATTCAGACTACTTTAGAGTATAAGGAGTATAACAATATCACTCGTTTATTCCATCTTGCTTGCAAAGCTGAACATGAAGTGCAGGATCGACATGCATTGGCGCAGACTAACTTTTCTGCAGGTTGACCTTCATCATGCACACCACGTGCATCCTCTACTTCCACACATTCTGCTGCACCGGCACCTCCGTCAGCTGCCACCTCCAGCCGTGATACAAGAAAGCAGGCACAACCACCACTATCTGCCAAGAGCACATCTGCTGGGCCTACACAGAGCTCTTCTTCATCCATGGCATCAACATGGTACACACATGATATTATTTGTCATCGTTGTAAGGGAAGAGGTCATTATGCGAGAGAATGCAAATCTCAGCATGTGATGATTGCTACTGAGGATGGTGGGTATGAGTCCGCTAGTGACTATGATGAGGAGACTTTGGCTCTTATTACAAGTGAAGAACACGGTGGAGATGATTTTGAACAAGAGACACAATACATGGATGCTAAAGACGCTGACAGGTATGAAAGTTTAGTTGCTCAACGTGTTTTGAGTGTGCATGTCACACAAGCTGAGCAAAATCAGAGGCATAATTTGTTCCATACAAAGGGAGTTGTGAAGGAGCGTTCTGTAAGCGTCATCATAGATGGAGGGAGCTGCAACAACTTGGCTAGCATGGAGATGGTGGAGAAGCTATCTCTCACCACAAGACCACATCCACATCCTTACTACATCCAATGGTTCAACAACAACGGCAATGTTAAGGTAACACGTATTGTTCGTGTGTATTTTAGTATCGCTACATATGCTGATTATGTTGATTGTGATGTGGTACCCATGCAAGCATGTTCCTTATTACTTGGTTGACCATGGCAATTCGATAAAACTTCTGTACACCATGGTAAAAACAATTAGTGTACTCTTGTTCATAAGGATAAACATATTACTTTGCTTCCTATGACTCCTAATTCCATTTTGCAAGATGATATTAATCGAGCTAGTAAAGCAAAATAGGAGCAAAATAAGAGTGAAAATCAGATAATGGCAAAAGAATTTTAGCAACAAATGAAACCTAATAATAAACCATCTAGTGTTGCTTCTAAAAGTAAATTGAAAAGTGGATGTTTACTTACCACCAAATCTGATATTGATGATCTAGATTGCAGCAAATCAGTTTGCTATGCTTTTGTGTGCAAAGAGGCATTATTTTCATTCGAGGACGTGCCTTCCTCTTTGCCTCCTGCTGCCACTAACATTTTGCGGGAGTTTGCTGACGTCTTTCCACAAGACGTGCCACCGGGATTACCACCTATTCGCGGGATTGAGCATCAGATTGACTTAATTCCCGGTGCATCGCTACCCAACCATGCACCATACTGTACCAATCCAAAGGAGATGAAGGAGATTATGTGTCAAGTCCAGGAGCTGCTCGATAATGGTTATATACACGAATCCCCTAGTCCTTGTGATGTTCCTATTATTCTAGTGCCAAAAAAGGATGGTACATCGCGTATGTGTGTTGATTGTAGAGGCATTAATAATATTACTATTCATTATCGGCATCCTATTCCTAGGCTAGATGATATGCTTGATGAATTGAGTGGCTCTCCAATATTCTCCAAAGTTGATTTGCATAGTGGATACCGTCAAATTCGTATGAAATTGGGGGATGAATGGAAAACAGCATTTAAAACTAAGTTTAGATTATATGAGTGGTTAGTCATGCCTTTTGGGTTAACTAATGCACCTAGTACTTTCATGAGATTAATGAACGAAGTTTTACGTGCTTTCATTGGACGATTTGTGGTAGTCTATTTTGATGATATACTGATTTATAGAAGATCTTTGGAAGAACATTTGGAACATTTATGTGTTGTTTTTATTGCTCTACGTGATGCACGTTTGTTTGGTAACCTTGGGAAGTGCATCTTTTGCACCGACCGAGTATCTTTTCTTGGCTATGTTGTTACTCCACAAGGAATTGAAGTTGATAAAGCCAAGATTGAAGCTATTGAGAGTTGGCCGTAGCCCAAAACGGTCACACAAGTGAGGAGTTTTCTTGGCCTCACTGGTCTCTATAGGCGTTTTGTGAGAGATTTCATCACCATTGCTACACCTCTCAATGAGCTTACAAAGAAGGATGCGCCTTTTGTTTGGGGTACCGCATAGGAAGAAGCCTTCATGGTATTGAACAATAAGTTGACACATGCTCCTTTACTCCAACTTCCTGATTTTAATAAGACTTTTGAGCTTGAATGTGATGCTAGTGGAATGTGATTAGGAGGTGTGTTTTTACAACATGGCAAACCTGTTGCATACTTTTCTGAAAAATTGAGTGGGCCTAGTCTGAACTATTTTACTTATGATAAAGAATTATATGCTCTTGTTCGGACCTTAGAAACATGGCAACATTATTTATGGCCCAAAGAATTTGTTATACATTCTGATCATGAATCTTTGAAACACATTAAAAGTCAAGCAAAAGTAAACCATAGACATGCTAAATGGGTTGAATTCATTGAGACTTTCCCTTATGTCATTAAACACAAGAAGCATAAAGAAAATGTTATTGCTGATGCATTGTCTCATCGTTATACTATGATTTCACAACTTGACTTTAAAATATTTGGTTTGGAGGCCATCAAAGATCAATATGTGCATGATGCTGAATTTAAAGATGTATTGCAAAATTGTAAAGAAGGGAGAACATGGAACAAGTTTGTCGTTAATGATGGATTTGTGTTTCGTGCTAACAAGTTATGCATTCCAGCTAGCTCCGTTCGTCTTTTGTTGTTGCAGGAGGGCGCATGGAGGAGGATTAATGGGCACTTTGGTGTCAAGATGACGGAGGACGTACTTGCTACACATTTCTTTTGGCCAAAGATGAGACGGGATGTTGAGTGTTTTGTTGCTCGCTGCACTACATGTCAAAAAGCTATGTCCTGACTCAATCCTCATGGTTTATATATGCCTTTGCCTGTACCTAGTGTTCCATGAGAGGATATATCTATGGACTTTGTTTTAGGTTTACCTCGAACAAAGAAGGGGAGGGATAGGATATTTGTTGTCGTGGATAGATTTTCGAAAATGGCACACTTTATACCATGTCATAAAAGCGATGATGCTGGTAATGTTGCTGATTTGTTTTTTTGTGAAATTATTCACTTGCATGGTGTGCCAAATACAATTGTTTCAGATCGTGATACTAAGTTCCTTAGCCACTTTTGGAGATGTTTATGGGCTAAGTTGGGGACTAAACTTCTTTTTAGTACTACATGTCATCCCCAAATTGATGGATAAACTGAAGTAGTCAATAGGACATTGTCTGCTATACTTAGGGCTGTTTTGAAGAATAACAGGAAAATGTGGGAAGAATGTTTGCCTCATATTGAATTTGCTAATAATCGTTCGCTGCATTCTACTACTAAGATGTGCCCTTTTGAGATTGTGTATGGTTTCCTACCTCGTGCACCCATTGATTTGTTGCCTCTTCCATCTTCAGAGAAGGTTAATTTTGATGCTAAACAACGTGCTGAATTGATCTTAAAAATGCATGAGTTAACTAAGGAGAACATTGATGTCTGAATGCTAGATATAAACTTGCTGGAGATAAGGGTAGAAAACATGTTGTGTTTGCACCTGGAGATCTTGTTTGGTTACATTTGCGTAAGGATAGATTTCCTGATTTGTGCAAATCAAAGGTATGCCACGTGCTGATAGTCCTTTTAAGGTGTTAGAGAAAATAAATGATAATGCATATAAACTTGAGCTGCCTACAGATTTTGGGGTTAGTCCAACTTTTAGCATTGCAGATTTGAAGCCTTATTTGGGTGAGGAAGATGAGCTTCCGTCAAGGACGACTTCATTTCAGGAAGGGGAGGATGACGAGGATATCAATACCATTGTTACACCCACGGCCCCTGCTGCTATACATACTGGACCAATTACTAGAGCTCGCGCACGCCAATTGAATTACCAGGTACTTTCATTTCTTGGTAACAATTCTAATGTTCTTGAGAATATGATGCTGCCTAAATTGGGTACATTTGTGTTGATTACTAATGAAGGGCCTAGCATCGACAAGAGGGATGAACACTGGAGCATAAACAAGCATGGAGATGAAGGCGCGCGCGAAGGGAACCAGAACGGTGTTTCTAGTGCAGATTTCAGTACTTTGAAGCCTCCTTGATGACATGCAAGGACATGGACGAAATATACAAGATGCCCTTTCATAAATTCCGTCCATAGCTTATAATAGGTGCTGCACCACCTTATTTTTTATCCAGGCCCATGTAATTTCGAAATACTTAAGTATAGGCTGTTTTTAGAGTTCGTATGTATGGGGAACCTACAACGGGTCATGAAATTCCCCCCTACTCCTCCATATATATAGCCCTTAGGGCATCGTTTAGACTGTGGGTTTTGTTTAGATTAAAAGTTCGCCATAGCTGCAACTTCGCGTACTTCATTTGTGTTCAACGACCAGACCAAGACGTCACAGAACCCCACCTTGATCAATAAAGCTTTCATCTTATATTCGCAATATCCAGATTGCAATCGCAGTTTCTTGCTTGTTCCTCGTTTGCTTGCCGGAAATAGACCCTCATGGTCATGTTGATTGTGCTCCGGCGTGGTCAATAACCTCTCGGAGTTGGTTTAGCGATTGGTAAGGCGTGACGTCCTCGCATGTTCGTAGTCAGATCGTCAAAGTCTACTCCTCTAAAATGATATTCAGCTTCTCATCGAAAGACGGGACACCTTTGCCTCTATGAGATCTTCTCCAAGGAGGTATTGGTCTCCATAGGAGTAGGGATAAGTGGATGAGCTCTCCAAGTTGAGCTATCACAATGCTAACCCTAAAACATTTGGGCAGAAGGAGTATATATAGTCTAAGGAGGGAAGGGGTACATGGGCCTTGGCCCGCGACACTGTGCACAGATAGGCATCGGACGTCCGGTGCTTACCGATCGTCCCGTGTCTCGCGAGGGACCGGTCGTCCAGTAAGGCTCGGACTTTTGGCATTTTGGCTTTGTAACGGCTTCATCGGATTTCTGGATGGGGTCGGACGTCCGGTGTGTCGGTTGTTCGGAAGAGCTCGGAGTTCTGGCATTTTTGTTCTGTACTGGTGGTGCGGGATATCCAGAGATGGTCGGACATCCGGTCGCTGGACTGTGTCGAACGTCCGATCGCTGGAGTGTGTCAGACGTCCGGTACTTGTCGGTTGTCTGGCTGCTGTAGCATTCGTCGGCTGGCCCTTCTAGCTGGTGGAGTCTATAGGCGTCGGACGTCTGACAGAGACCGGTCGTCCGGTGGCTGTAGTTTTCTAGAAGCTCTTCCTCTTGGTCCTCGCACTTGGTGTCCTCGCCATCTTGTCCATTGGATGTAGTTGATCCGCGCTTTCCTCCAAGTACCTGATCACACACAAGGTCTCTGCTTGAGGTAGTATCCATGTCTCACATGTGGAATGTGTTATTTCGGATAGGAGTGAGTTCACCTTAGCTTCGATAGCCCTTGATCGAGCTCTGGTCATTAATCCATGTGGTGTCGTGGAAGACGAAGGTAGGGCCATTGCGATGACCGTAGGATGCTCCGCATCCTCTCCCCCCTGATGTAGGGTGGAACCCTAATGGACGATCTTTCACGATTTGGAGGGGGATTCCCGAAGAACACGAACACACAAGAGGAAAACACTAAAATCAGCGAGATCCAATCACACATATGCTAAATCCACATACACATAGAGGGATAAAAAGGTCCAAATCCAACACAAGATGGTAACAAGAGGTAACTAGTTCATCCCAATCCTTGGAGGAGTTGAGGTCTTGAATCCTTGGAGGATCTTCCCTAGATGGTGTCTTGAACCCACTAGGGATCTTCTCACATGGAGGTCTTGAAATCCATGGGAGTGGTCTCTCTATCTCAAGAGGAGGAGGTAAGGAGCAAATCTCAACTAATGAGTTATCACTTTGCTAACCCTAATTCGGAGCTAGGGGACGAGTACTTATAGTCCAAGGGGTAAGTTGGGGGATACATCGGTCATTGCCCTTTCACTATGTACAGGCAGACCGGTTGTACCGGTTACTTGAGCGGTTGTACCACTGGGAGCTTAGGTACCAGTTCCTGGGGGTACTGGTGGTAGGACCGGTTGTACCGGGCAGGCTGACGCTGGCGGAACAACCGGGGCGGTACCGGTCTTGCACCGCTTGATTACAGAACATAGACCGGTAGTTGGGCGGTAGTTGACCTGTTGTACTAGTGGACTAGTTGTACCGGTGTTCGGAGCGGTTACCTCTATCTCTGGGCTGGGAAGATTACTCTTCATGCTCTCGGTGTCCATCTTGCACCATTCCTTATCCTTGTTGGTTCCTTGGTACCTAAGCACACGAAGTGTCTTTGTTTGGGGTAGTAACCATCACTACTAGAATTAGGGAATTTGCCATCAGCCAGTTCTTTGCCGCCTGCTAGCTGATGGCAAAGAAGCTCTTTGCCATCTGCTTATAGAAAATAGACGGCAAAGAACTGGCTGATGGCAAAGATACTATTTGCCATCAGCCAGTTCTTTGCCGTTAGCTAGCAGACGGCAAAGAGCTGGGTGGGGTCCAGTGGACGACACTGCTGTAACGGCCCACCACCCCCACCTCTTTGCCGTCTGCGAACGGACGGCAAAGCATCTTTGCCGTCCGTTAGCAGACGGCAAAGAGGTTAATATCTAACGGCTAATAACGGCACACCCCCCACGCCTCTCTCTCTCCTCCCTCGACCCAACCGCACCGAGCCCCACCACCGACCACCGCCCCGCCCCGACCCCCACTACGCCCCCGTCGCCCCGCCCCCACCCCCACCGCGCCCCCGCCGCCCTGCCCTCTGACCCCACCGCGCCCCTCGCCCTCCCCCCTCCCCCCCCCCCCCGCCGCACCTGTCTCCTGACCCCCACCGTCTCGCCCCCGCGCCCCGCTCACATTGCCCCCCGCCGCCTCTTCCCTGCGTGCTGCCTCCCGATCCCCGCCGTGAGGAAGGCCGCGACGCTTCCCGCCCCCCTCCCCCTTCGGCGGACCTACCTCCACCGGCCGCCCCTGCCTGCGTGGAGTTCCCTCCTCCTCTTTTTTTCTATTTTTTTAGTTCTAGGTTTATGTTTAGATTAGTTTAGTTTTTGTTTTAGGTTTCTTTAGTTTAGTTTAGTTTTAGTTTAGGTTTAGTTCTAAAAAAACAGAAGAAGAAAATAAGAAAATTAAACAAAGGAAGAGCAAAGAAGACGAAGCAGACGAAAGCAGAAGAAGAAGAAGAAGAATGAAGAAGATACATAAAAGAAGGGTTCAGCCTTCTTCACCTCCTCGCCTAAGCCCCGCCTAACTCTCCTCCCCATCGGCATGCCTCTCTTGCAGTATTCTCCGCTACTCTCCGACGCCTCAGCCCCTCCGCCTCCTCCTACGCACTCCTCCCTCCTCCTCTCCTCCTCCTCCCGCTCCTCCTCATCTCATCCTCCGTCATCCTCCTACTCCTCAGCTCTCCGCACTCCTCCTCCTTCCTCTTCTCTTCTTCCTTCCTTTTCTTTTTCTTTTTCTGTCTTCTTCTGTCGGTTCTCCCCTCCTCACTCCTCTTCTCTTCCTCCTCCTCCCCTCCTCCTCCTCCTCATCCTTCTTCTTCTTGTCTTCGTCTTCGTTCTTCTTTGCTTCTTGCTTCTTCGGTTACTTCTTCTTCAGCTAACCTTCTCTCCTCCTTACCTCCTCCTCCTCCTCCTGCCTCCTCCTCCTCCTCTCCTCCTCACCTCCATGCCTCCTCTCCTCTCTTCTTCTTTTACCTTTTTGTACTTTCTTCTTCTGCCGTTCTTCTCTCGCCCCTCCTCCTCCTTCCCTCCTCCTCCTCCTCCTCTCCTCTCCTCCTCCTCCTCATCCTCCTCTCTCTCCTCCTTCCTCCTCCTCCTCCTCCCTCCTCCTCCCCTCTCTCCTCCCCTCGTCCTTCCTCCCTCCTCCTTACGTCCTCCTCCTCCTCCTCCTCCTCTCATCTTCTTCGCTCTCTCTTCTCTCTTTCCTTCCCTCTACCTTCCTCCTCCTCTCCCCCTCCCCCTCTCTCTCTTCTCCTCCTTCTTCCTTCTTCCTTCTCCTCGCGTCCTTCTCTTCTCCCCCCCTCTATCCTCCACGCTTTCATTCTAGCTCTCCTTTCTTCTCCTTGATCACATGTTTTTCTTCCTCCTTTTTTTCTTATCCCGACATCCTGTCTCTCCTCTCCGCGGTTGCCACTCCGCTTCTCTTCTTACCTGTCGAGTATCCACACACATCTTTTCTTTTTCCTCTTCTTCTTCTTCTTCTTCTCCTTTTCTCCTCTCCTTTTTTTCTTCTTCTTCTTCTTCTTCTCCTCTCTCTCTCTTCTTCTTCTTCTTCTCTTCTTCTTTCTTCTTCTTCTCTTCTTCTTCTCTTCTTCTCTTTCTTCTTCTTCTTCCTTCTTCTTCTTTCTTCTTCTTCTTCTTCTTCTTTCTCTTCTTCTTCTTTCTTCTTCTTTTCCTTCTCTTCTTCTTCTTCTTCTCTTTTCTTCTTCTTCTTCTCTTCTTCTTCCTTCTCTTTCGTCTCTTCTTCTTCTTCTTCTTCTTCTTCTTCTTCTTCTTCTTCTTCTTCTTCTTCTTCTTCTTCTTCTTTTCTTCTCCTCCTCCTCTATATATTGGTTAGGGGTGCCTCGACGTCGATGGAACCCTGAATGACATCTATATAGGTTAGGGGTGCTAGCTGACTCATGACAAAAAATCAAAGCGTAGAAAAAGAAACCAAAGACGAAACAATACATAGTGAGAGGTCAACTAGAATGATATTCTGTAACAGATTTTTAATGAATTTGAGAGGATGATGGTGAAGAACTCGAAAGCCATTGTTGTTGTGTTGTAGTAGAATGTATGGAAATGACCACAACACACCAATGGCTTTCGAGTTCTTCGCCATCATCCTCTCCAATTCATTAAAAAACTGGTACAGAAAATCATCCTAGTTGCACAACCTCTCACTATGTACTATTTCGTCTTTCGTTTCTCTTTCTACGCTCTGATTTTTTTGTCATGAGTCAGTTTGGTTGTTTGAAGTTTCAAAACTGACAAACTAGATTAACTGATGAATATACATGCTGATGGACCTATCTTTACCTATTAATTGATGAATATACATTTTATTATTCATGTCGGTATTCAATTTTTTTATGTTGTACTAATTCCGTTTACTCTTCTGTCATGGCAGGTGTTGAAAGATGGTGGGCGCGGGTCCGGAGCATGGTGGGTGGGTGATACGTCTCCAATGTATCTATAATTTTTTATTGTTCCATGCTATTATATTATCTGTTTTGGATGTTTTATATGCATTAATATGCTATTTTATATTATTTTTGGGACTAACCTATTAACCTAGAGCCCAGTGCCAGTTTTTGTTTTTTTCCTTGTTTTTGAGCCTCGCAGAAACGGAATACCAAACGGAGTCCAAATGGAATAAAACTTCACGATGATTTCTATTGGACCAGAAGACACCCAGGGGACTTGGAGTCCAAGTCAGAAGAGCCACGAGGCGGCGACAAGGGTGGAGGGCGCGCCCTAGGGGGGGCGCCCCCTACCTTGTGGGCCCCTCGGTCTGACCTAGATCTTTCTCCTATAAATTCACATATATTCCAGAACCACCAAAGGCATCCACGAAAACACTTTTCCACCGCCACAACCTTCTGTTCTCGTGAGATCCCATCTTGGGGCCTTTTTCGGCATCCTGCCGGAGGGGGAATCGATCACGGAGGGCTTCTACATCAACTCCATTGCCCTTCCGATGAAGCGTGAGTAGTTTACCTCAGACCGATGGGTCCATAGCTAGTAGCTAGATGGCTTCTTCTCTCTCTTTGATTCTCAATACCACGTTCTCCTCCATGTTCTTGAAGATCTATCCGATGTAATCTTCTTTTGAGGTGTGTTTGTCGAGATCCGATGAATTGTGGATTTATGATCAGCTTATCTATGAATATTATTTGAATCTTCTCTGAATTCTTTTATGCATGATTTAATATCTTTGTATTTCTCTTTGAATTATCGGTTTGGTTTGGCCAACTAGATTGGTTTTTCTTGCAATGGGAGAGGTGCTTAGCTTTGGGTTCAATCTTGCGTGATTTCACCCAGTGACAAAGTAGGGGTAGCGAGACACGTATTGCATTGTTGCCATCGAGGATAAAAAGATGGGGTTTTCATCATATTGCTTGAGTTAATTCCTCTACATCATGTCATCTTACTTAAGGCGTTACTCTGTTCTTTATGAACTTAATACTCTAGATGCATGCTGGATAGTGGTCGATGTGTGGAGTAATAGTAGTAGATGCAGGCAGGAGTCGGTCTACTTGACACGGACGTGATGCCTATATGCATAATCATTGCCTTGGATATCGTCATAACTTTGCGCTTTTCTATCAATTGCTCGACAGTAATTTGTTCACCCACCGTATTATTTGCCTTAATGAGAGAAGCCTCTAGTGAAAACTATGGACCCCGGTCTATTTTCCATCATATTACTTTCTGATCTACTATTTTGCAATCTTTTATTTTCAGATCTATATACCAAAAAACCCAAAAATATTTTATCTTTTATCTACCAGATCTCACCTTTGCAAGTGACCGTGAAGGGATTGACAACCCCTTTATCACATTGGTTGCAAGTGTTTGATTGTTTGTGCAGGTGTTGGTGATTTGTGCGTTCTTCTCCTACTGGATTGATACCTTGGTTCTTAACTGAGGGAAATACTTACCTCTGTTGTGCTGCATTACCCTTTCCTCTTCAAGGGAAAAACCAACGCAAGCTCAAGAAGTAGCAGGAAGAATTTCTGGCGCCGTTGCCGGGGAGATCTACGCCAAGTCAAGACATACCAAGTAGCCATCATAAAACTCTCAACTCTTCCATTACATTATTCGCCATTTGCCTCTTGTTTTCCTCTCCCCCACTTCTAAAACGATTTTCGAAAAGATTTGCCTTTTTCGTTCGCCCTTTTTCTCGTTCGATCTTATGTTTGCTTGTGTTTCCATGAGCCTTCTATTTTGCTTGCATCTTTGCTTGCTAAAAATCTATTGATATGGATCCACTCAAAGTTTTTTACTTGGATCATCTTCGATCCATATGTGCTCGTGCTGAAACCCCAACTAGTTTAGTTGAGGGAAAATCTTTAGATGAGCATGCTCATTTTGTGCGTCATCGTTTGTCTGAAAAAGTGAGACTCTTATGGAATCAAATAAATTGTTCGCTATGTTATGCTTGGAATCTTTGTGAACTTTGTGATTTTACTTGTTGCTCTAAGAACCCTAAAAAACACCTTACATACCTATGTGAGTTTAATGATAATGAAATCTTATCTTCTTATGAAAAGGGTGTTTACAGTTACTATGATATCGAACAAATTGAAGAATTTGTTGCTTTTAAGGGTGCTTATGAAGTTGCTTCTTTGATTAAAAAGTATGATATTACTCTCTACAAATCCAAAAAAATTGACATACTTAAATATTGCTATGAAAACTATGCTCATAATGTCTATGTCAAAGAATTCATTGAGAGAATGACCATTGCTTTGGAAGAAAATAATGATATGCATGAATCTATAGATAATTATGATTTCGATGATTTGATTGAAATATCCCTTGATGAACATGATGCTTGCTATTCTTATGGCCATGATGCCAATATTAATGGAGATGAATTTGCTATAGTTCCTTATGTTAAACATGAGATTATTGCTATTGCACCCATACTTGATAGTTCCTTGAATCAAAAGCATGATTGCAATGATGTTACTATAAAATCTATTAATGTCAGTTGTGCTAATGATATGCAAAACCCTAAGCTTGGGGATGCTAACTTTGCTATGTCCACTACTTGTTGCAATGATCATGATTGGGGTGATAATGCTTCTTATGATCTTGAAAATTTATTTAAGCCTCATGATGAATATGTTTGTTATAATATTGAAAATGGGTTTGGAAGAGTGTCTAGTTTAGGAAATAATGATCCCACTACTTTGGAGATTGATAAGTCTTATGAAATTTTTGATAAAAGTGGGTTTGGAGAGGTCATGACCTTATTTGATGATAGTCCCACTATTTTGGAAGAGTGTCAACTTTGCATGCATGTGGATTATGTTAAGAATATTTTATGTGATAGCTATATTGTTGAATTTGATTATGATCCTACATGTAATTATTATGAGAGAGGAAAATAAGGTCGTAGAAATTTTTATGTTACTCAGTTACCTCTCGTCATGTTGAGATTGCTATTGTTTCTTCCTTCTTCCTTGCATATGCTAGTTTTTTCTTGCCTTGATAATTTGTTTTCTTATAAAATCCCTATGCATAGGAAGCATCTTATACTTAAACTTGTTTTTCACATATTTTATGTTGCTCTCTTTGTGCTTCAATTCTTTTCTTTCATATGAGCATCATCAAAATTATCAATGCGTAGCTAAAAGGCTTTAAAGAAAAGCGCTTGTTGGGAGTCAACCCAATATTTTTCCTTGTTGTTTTCCAATAAATTTTTCATCTAGCCTCTGGTTAGATGTGTTTTTATGTTTTAATTAGTGTTTGTGCCAAGTAAGACCTTTGGTATGGCTTACGGTGATAGTTGATGTGATCTTGCTCAAAAACAGAAAATTTTGCATCCAGTCACAGAATTGTTTGAATTCACTGGAGCACGGAAAAACCCTGAATTTTTTACAAAGGATTAATATACAAATTTCCTATGTTATCCTAATTTTCCAGAATTTTTGGAGTTTAGAAGTATTATAACAATTCAGATCTTCACAGACTGTTCTGTTTTTGACAGATTCTGTTTTCTTTGTGTTGTTTGCTTATTTTGATGAATCTATGGGTAGTATCGGAGGGTATGAACCATGGAGAAGTTGGAATACATTAGATATTACACCAATATAAATAAATAATAATTTCACAACAGTAACAAAAGTGGTGATTTTATTTTCTTATACTAACGGATCTCACGAGTTTTCTGTTGAGTTTTGTGTTGTGAAGTTTCCAAGTTTTGGGTAAAGATTTGATGGACTATGGAATAAGGAGTGGCAAGAGCCTAAGCTTGGGGATGCCCAAGGCACCCTAAGGTAATATTCAAGGACAACCAAGAGCCTAAGCTTGGGGATGCCCCGGAAGGCATCCCCTCTTTCGTCTTCGTCTATCGGTAAATTTACTTGAGGCTATATTTTTATTCACCATATGATATGTGTTTTGCTTGGAGCGTCTTGTATGATATGAGTCTTTGCTTTTTAGTTTGCCACAATCATCCTTGCTGTACACACCTTTTGACAGGGACACGCATGAATCGTGATTTATTAGAATACTCTATGTGCTTCACTTATATCTTTTGAGCTAGGCAATTTTGCTCTAGTGCTTCACTTATATCTTTTTAGAGCACGGCGGCGGTTTTATTTTATAGAAATTGTTGAACTCTCATGTTTCACTTATATTATTTTGAGAGTCTTTCTAAACAGCATGGTAATTTGCCTTGGTTATAAATTTAGTCCAAATATGATAGGCATCCAAGAGGGATATAATAAAAACTTTCATATAAAGTGCATTGAATACTATGAGAAGTTTGATTCCTTATGATTGTTTTGAGATATAAAGATGGTGATATTAGAGTCATGCTAGTGAGTAATTGTGGATTGTAGAAATACTTGTGTTAAATTTTGTGATTCCCGTAGCATGCACGTATGGTGAACCTTTATGTAACGAAGTTGGAGCATGAGGTATTTATTGATTATCTTCCTTATGAGTGGTGGTCGGGGAAGAGCGATGGTCTTTTCCTACCAATCTATCCCCCTAGGAGCGTCCGCGTAGTACTTCGTTTTGATGACTAATAGATTTTTGCAATAAGTATGTGAGTTCTTTATGACTAATGTTGAGTCCATGGATTATACGCACTCTCACCCTTCCACCTTTGCTAGCCTCTCTAGTACCACGCAACTTTCGCCGGTGCCATACACCTACCTTTTACCTTCCTCAAAACAGCCACCATACTTACCTATTATGGCATTTCCATAGCCATTCCGAGATATATTGCCATGCAACTTTCTACCGTTCCATTTTATTATGACACGTTCCATCATTGCCATATTGCTTTGCATGATCATGTAATTGACATAGTATTTGTGGCAAAGCCACCATTCATAATTTTTATACATGTCACTCTTGAGTCATTGCACATCCCGGTACACTGATGAGGACATGACTACCTTGGATACGACCAAAAATATTGCATACATGTATATTTATGAGGTGATTTCTAATGCAAACTATGCAATAATTTATTTATGTCATCCAAGACAAAAATACTTCACAAACTTTTGTGCCATGTCTAATTGCAGGTGTATGGGACATTTGTACAATCCACATATGAACATAAGGGAGAAAGAGAAGTTTATGTGCTGTTCAAAAAGTCCTTTCACGTCACTTTTGGGCCAAGAGAAGATAGAGTCCAAGTCTCTCATGTTCTGGATTCAGATTCGGACTGCACAGACATATCTGACTCAAAACACCAAGAACTATTTCATACGGACTCTGAATTGGGTGATTCTTTTTTTGTTGGAAAGTAGATTCCGTGCTCTTTCTAACCCAATTGGTTTCACCTTCAAATTCATCCGGAGCGTTGAGTTGTCATCGAAACAATCTGACGCTGTAGCAGAATCCGAGTCAAACCACAAGTCCAAAGGTGTTGCATCACCTCCACTTGGGCCCATTGGCCTTGTACGACCTAGGGTTAGTTTTAGGCTGCCTTGGGACGTCCTCCCACCTCCTTGGCCGCCACCCCTTACTCCTATATAAGTAGATCCATCTAGTAGCTTTTTCCTGGGGGGATTTGTTTAGTTAAAAGTTAGCCATTGCAACTTCGTGTACTTCGTTTGTGTCCAACGACCAGACCAAGACCGCTTTCGGATCCCCACCATTATCAATACTTCATCTATATTCGCAATATTCAGATTGCATTATCATATTCTTGCTTGTTCTTTGATTGCGTGCAGGAATAGACCTTCGTGGTCAGGCTGATCGTGCTTCCAGCATCGTCAGTAACCTCAGGAGATTGGTTTAGCGATTGCTAAGGCGCAACGTCGTGCACGTTTGTAGTCGGATCGTCAAAGTCGGCTCCACCAAATCGATAGTTACCATCTCATCGAAAGATCGGGACACCCCCGCCTTTATCAAGTGGTATCAGTTTTCAGGTTGCTCGGTGAGAATTTTCAGTTATCCCTAGATTAGATTTATTTTCTTACCTATTGTCCAAAGAAAAAGCCATAAAAAAAGTTAGATCTGTTCATCCTTTATCCAAGCCAGTCTGAGCCTTCGCATTTTTCTTTTTAGTGCTTGTATAGTTGAATTATCGGTTGCATCGTCGTGTCGAGTTGCTGGTCTTAGTGTCTAATTCGTTTAGAGTTTCGAGTTCTGTTCACATTAGTCACGCCACCGCTGCATCATTATTCCTTCCGCTATCCACCATCCTATCCGTCAATTTCCACCACGTGCTACCCACCGTTCATTGTCATAATCATAGTTGAGGTCGTTCACATCTTTGCTTGATCCAATCTGCATCTTATCTAGTTTGTTTTGAAAAGAGGGAGAGAGGAAAAAAAAGACAGAGAAAAAAAAGAGAGAGAAAAAAAAGGTAAAAAAAGTCAGAGAAAAAAAGAGAGAAAGAAAAAGAAAAGAAAAAGTGTGAGAAAAAAAAAGAGAAGAAAAAAAAACGCAAAATTCGGATCTATCTAGACTCAATCTCGTAGCTGAATTCGGATTGGAATCTGTTTTGCGCAGTGTTCAGTAAAACAGGCATATCTTTTTCATACGAAGTCTGTTTTGGCTCCGTGAGTACTCAAATTAAAGCTAGCGATGAGACGCATCTAAATAGTTGCAGAAGCTAGTTCAATATTTGACACCTCAAAATCGGCTTCTAAATAGGTATTTTTGCCCTCTGAAGTTCGCGAACACAGCTTGTTCCAGTTTTTCAGGCCAGTTTTAGAATTTTTTGACTCCTCATATCAACTCGGAATTGAGTGATTCTTTTTGCATTTGAAATCTTGAGTCAATGCCTTTCTTGAGGAAAATTATCATAAAATTGGCACAAACTTTTATAGAGTAAAGTTGGAGAGAGAATTGTTGGTATATGCTACTTGGTAGTTGTTTCTCATCATTATCTTTACTGCCATTGTGATCTTCACTTATATCTTGCTGTCCAGAGCTACTTCATATCCTTTCTTGATGCTAGTTGTGCTACGCCGTGACGTCATTAGTGTTCTAGGCTCGCGTCTTTAGTCCGGTCTAGCCTAGGACCAGCATAGTACCGTCGTTGAGCGTTTATTCAACATTGCATCTCTGAATTGATTATTGCTAATCTTTTGCTACCAAATATTTAAGCCTTCCAAACTCCACATATTTCTACACCGTGTATACGTACGTTCCCCTGGCAATCGCTTTACTTAATCTTCGGAGTTATTTGACACCGTTGGTTGCCCGTCACCACCTGCTGCATGGTAAGAACTTGTAAGATATTGATATTTGCTTTACTGTGAGCGCTTTACCACCACATCCTAGTAGTTCATAGGAACATTATTCTTGATTTTTTTTTGTTTCTAATAATCATGGCAGGTTCCGGAGTTGTTAGTTCTTGGGCTTCATCGATCGTGGGAGATTTGACATCACCTAAGAAAATACAACAACCGCCACAAGAGAAGCAATTACATCAGAATGCACATAATCAGATTAATGTTTCCATGCCACCATTTACTGGTCGTTTTAGGCCTGATTTATATATTGAATGGGAGTACAAAATAAATGCTATATTTGCTTCCCATAATTTTGATGAGCGTGGAAAATTTCAAGCTGCGGTTAGTACTTTTAGTAGCTTTGCTTTAGTTTGGTGGAGTGAATATTGTCGGTTAAACCCTGATCTTATACCTACTACTTGGGATGATTTAAAACTTGTCATGAGAGATAGATTCGTTGATGTTTATTATACTCATGGCATGATTAAAAAATTACAACATTTAAAACAAGGCACTGACACGGTAACAAAATACTATGATGATTTACAAACTACATTATTGCACTCATTTTTAGAAGAAAGTGAAGAAGATTTTATGGATAGATTTTGGGGAGGATTAAACCGTGATATTCAAGAGATTCTAATTCATGAAGAGTGTTATCCTATGGACCATTTGTTTCGTCTTGCTTGCAAAGCTGAACAGGAAATAAAACGACGTGTTGGCCACAAGGAGAACAAGCACACGGTGCACATTCCAAGTGTTGATACAGATGTTTCTTCAACTACTAGGCATACTATGACAACCACATCCGTTGTTGCGAGGACTACATCATCTCCATCATGTGACACATCACCTCCAAGAGTGCCTACATCGTCTGAGTTGATCATAAGAGGTAATGACAAAGGTACAGATTTTCAACTTTCACATGAGAATGATGCGTGCCTAGTTAACTTGAATACATCATGTGTTGTGTTACCTATTGATTTGAGCACACCAGCTATTTTAGAGAATCGTGTTACTGTCATGAATGCGTCATGTGATCAAAGAGTTGAAGTATCAACAATTTTGAGTGCACCCAATTAATTAACTGTTGATGCAAAAGAAACAATGTTTAATCATTTTGATATGACCTCTAATCTTGGTGATGATTTTGTGTCAAATGACTTATTGCATGTTTGCTTATTTAAGCATGTTGTAGCATGTAAATTTGATGCAAGTAAGGTTTATTCACCAATGTTGGGATGGTTTAATGATGAACATTGTCAATCCTTTGATATGAATAAGAGCTTCTGATAGAGGCGAGGGTGTCCCGATCTTTCGATGAGATGATAGCTATCGTTTTTGGTGGAGTAGACTTTGACGATCCGACTACGAACGTGCGAGGACGTCGCGCCTTAGCAATCGCTAAATCAACTCCGAGAGGTTATTGACCACGCCGGAGCACAATCAACCTGACCACGAGGGTCTATCTCCTGCAAGCAAATGAAGAACAAGCAAGAAACTAAGATTTGCAATCTGGATATTGCGAATATAAGATGAAAGCTTTATTGATCAAGGTGGGGTTCTGTGACATCTTGGTCTGGTCGTTGAACACAAACGAAGTACGCGAAGTTGCAGCTATGGTGAACTTTTAATCTAAACAAAACCCAAAGTCTAAACGGTGCCCTAAGTGCTGTATATATGGAGGAAGAGGGGGGGATTTCGTGGCCCTTGAAGGAGGGGTCCGAAACCAACCCTATCTCTTGTTTCCCCACACATACGGACTCTAAAAACAGCCTATACTCAAGTATTTCGAAATTACATGGGCCTGGCCCAATAATAAGGTGACGCAGCAACTATAATAGCCTCTGGACGAAATTTATGAAGTGGCATCTTGTATATTTCGTCCAAGGCTTCCTGCACAAATTATGATGGCTTCAAAGTCCTGAAATCATCACTTGTAACTCCGTTCTTGTTCCCCTTGCGCATGCCATCATCTCCATGCTTGAACTTGCTCCAAGGTTCGTCTTTCTTGTCCAAGCTAGGCCCTTCATTTGTAAGCAAAACAAATGTATCCAATTTAGGCAGCATCATATTCTCATGAACATTAGAATCATTACCAAGAAACAAAAGTACCTGATAATTTAATTGGCGTGCGTGAGCTCTAGTAATTGGTCCAGTATGTATAGCAGCAGGGGCTGTGGGTGTAACAATGGTATTGATGTCCTCATCAGCTTCACTTATATGTGCAAATTGAGTTGCAATATTTTCATGTCTTCTAATACTTGTGATAATATTTTGGCTTTACATTTTATGAACTATGAAAGTTACTCATGTATACATGTGTCATATGTGCAAAAATCTAGGGAAGTAAAAATGGATGACATATACATATACAACATGTACACCTTGTCTCTTTTGTTAGCCACATTTCAGATTAAGTAACGCCGAGGACAACTTTGTTTTCAAGAAGGGGAGGATGATGAGGACATGACTACCTTGGATACGACAAAAAATATTGCATACATGTATATTTGTGAGGTGATTTCTAATGCAAACTATGCAATAATTTATTTATGTCATCCAAGACAAAAATACTTCATAAACTTTTGTGCCATGTCTAATTGCAGGTGTATGGGACATTTGTACAATCCACATATGAACATAAGGGAAAAAGAGAAGTTTATGTGCTGTTCAAAAAGTTCTTTCACGTCACTTTTGGGCCAAGAGAAGATAGAGTCCAAGTCTCTCACGTTCTGGATTCAGATTCGGACTGCACAGACATACCTGACTCAAAACGCCAAGAACTATTTCGTACGGACTCCGAATTGGGTGATTCTTTTTTTGTTGGAAAGTAGATTTCGTGCTCTTTCTAACCCAATTGGTTTCACCTTCAAATTCATCCAGAGCTTTGAGTTGTCATCGAAACAATCTGACGCTGTAGCAGAATCTGAGTCAAACCACAAGTCCAAAGGTGTTGCATCACCTCCACTTGGGCCCATTGGCCTTGTACGACCTAGGGTTAGTTTTAGGCTGCCTTGGAACGTCTTCCCACCTCCTTGGCCACCACCCCTTGCTCCTATATAAGTAGATCCATCTAGTAGCTTTTTGCTTGGGATTTGTTTAGTTAAAAGTTAGCCATTGCAACTTCGTGTACTTCGTTTGTGTCCAACGACCAGACCAAGACCGCTTTCGGATCCCCACCATTATCAATACTTCATCTATATTCACAATATTCAGATTGCATTATCATATTCTTGCTTGTTCTTCGATTGCGTGCATGATAGAGGCGAGGGTGTCCCGATCTTTCGATGAGATGATAGCTATCGTTTTTGGTGGAGTAGACTTTGACGATCCGACTACGAACGTGCGAGGACGTCGCGCCTTAGCAATCGCTAAACCAACTCCGAGAGGTTATTGACCACGCCAGAGCACAATCAACCTGACCACGAGGGTCTATCTCCTGCAAGCAAACGAAGAACAAGCAAGAAACTAAGATTTGCAATCTGGATATTGCGAATATAAGATGAAAGCTTTATTGATCAAGGTGGGGTTCTGTGACGTCTTGGTCTGGTCGTTGAACATAAACAAAGTACGCGAAGTTGCAGCTATGGCGAACTTTTAATCTAAACAAAACCCAAAGTCTAAACGGTGCCCTAAGGGCTGTATATATGGAGGAAGAGGGGGGGATTTTGTGGCCCTTGAAGAAGGGGTCCGAAACCAACCCTATCTCTTGTTTCCCCACACATACGGACTCTAAAAACAGCCTATACTCAAGTATTTCCAAATTACATGGGCCTGGCCCAATAATAAGGTGACGCAGCACCTATAATAGCCTCTGGACGAAATTTATGAAGTGGCATCTTGTATATTTCGTCCAAGGCTTCCTGCACTCATTATGGTGGCGTCAAAGTCCTGAAATCATCACTTGTAACTCCGTTCTTGTTCCCCTTGCGCATGCCATCATCTCCATGCTTGAACTTGCTCCAAGGTTCCTCTTTCTTGTCCAAGCTAGGCCCTTCATTTGTAAGCAAAACAAATGTATCCAATTTAGGCAGCATCATATTCTCATGAACATTAGAATCATTACCAAGAAACGAAAGTACCTGATAATTTAATTGGCGTGCGCGAGCTCTAGTAATTGGTCCAGTATGTATAGCAGCAGGGGCTGTGGGTGTAACAATGGTATTGATGTCCTCATCAGTGCAGGAATAGACCTTCGTGGTCAGGCTGATCGTGCTTCCAGCATCGTCAGTAACCTCAGGAGATTGGTTTAGCGATTGCTAAGGTGCAACGTCGTGCACGTTTGTAGTCGGATCGTCAAAGTCGGCTCCACCAAATCGATAGTTACCATCTCATCGAAAGATCGGGACACCCTCGCCTCTGTCATACACCGCCGGAGGCATTCATATAGAGTCATATTTTGTTCTAAGTATCGAGTTGTAATTCTTGAGTTGTAAGTAAATAAAAGTGTGATGATCTTCATTATTAGAGCATTGTCCCATGTGAGGAAAAAATAAAAGAGGCCAACGAAGCCCACAAAAAAAAGAGACCAAAGAAGCCCACCAAAATAAAAAAATGAGAGAAAAGAGAGAAGGGGCAATGTTACTATCCTTTTTCCACACTTGTGCTTCAAAGTAGCACCATGATCTTCATGATAGAGAGTCTCCTATGTTGTCACTTTCATATACTAGTGGCAATTTTTCATTATAGAACTTGGCTTGTATATTCCAATGATGGGCTTCCTCAAATTGCCCTAGGTCTTCATGAGCAAGCAAGTTGGATGCACACCCACTTAGTTTCTTTTTGAGCTTTCATAAACTTATAGCTCTAGTGCATCCGTTGCATGGCAATCCCTACTCACTCACATTGATATCTATTGATGGGCATCTCCATAGCCCGTTGATATGCCTAGTTGATGTGAGACTATCTCCTTCTTTTTTGTCTTCTTCACAACCACCATATTCTATTCCACCTATAGTGCTATGTCCATGGCTCACGCTCATGTATTGCGTGAAAGTTGAAAAGGTTTGAGAACATCAAAAGTATGAAACAATTGCTTGGCTTGTCATCGGGGTTGTGCATGATTTGAGTACTTTGTGTGATGAAGATGGAGCATAGCCAGACTATATGATTTTGTAGGGATAACTTTCTTTGGCCATGTTATTTTGAGAAGACATGATTGCTTTATTAGTATGCTTGAAGTATTATTGTTTTTATGTCAATATTAAACTTTTGTTTTGAATCTTATGGATCTGAACATTCATGCCATAATAAAGAAAATTACATGGATAAGTATGTTAGGTAGCATTCCACATCAAAAATTCTGTTTTTATCATTTACCTACTCGAGGACGAGCAGGGATTAAGCTTGGGGATGCTTGATACGTCTCCAATGTATCTATAATTTTTTATTGTTCCATGCTATTATATTATCTGTTTTGGATGTTTTATATGCATTAATATGCTACTTTACATTATTTTTGGGACTAACCTATTAACCTAGAGCCCAGTGTCAGTTTCTGTTTTTTCCTTATTTTTTAGCCTCGCAGAAAAGGAATACCAAACAGAGTCCAAACGGAATAAAACTTCACGATGATTTTTCTTGGACCAGAAGACACCCAGGGGACTTGGAGTCCAAGTTAGAAGAGCCACGAGGTGGCGACAAGGGTGGAGGGCGAGCCCTAGGGGGGCGCACCCCCTACCTTGTGGGCCCCTCGGGACTCCCCTGACCTAGATCTTTCTCCTATAAATTCACATATATTCCAGAACCACCAGAGGCATCCACGAAATCACTATTCCACCGCCGCAACCTTCTGTTCCCATGAGATCCCATCTTGGGGCCTTTTCCTGCATCCTGCCGGAGGGGCAATCGATCACGGAGGGCTTGTACATCAACTCCAGTGCCCTTCCGATGAAGCGTGAGTAGTTTACCTCAGACCTACGGGTCCATAGCTAGTAGCTAGATGGCTTCTTATCTTTCTTTGATTCTCAATACCACGTTCTCCTCGATGTTCTTGGAGATCTATCCGATGTAATCTTCTTTTGCGGTGTGTTTGTCGTGATCCGATGAATTGTGGATTTATGATCAGCTTATCTATGAATATTATTTGAATCTTCTCTGAATTCTTTTATGCATGATTTAATATCTTTGTATTTCTCTTCGAATTATCGGTTTGGTTTGGCCAACTAGATTGGTTTTTCTTGCAATGGGAGAGGTGCTTAGCTTTGGGTTCAATCTTGCATGATTTCACCCAGTGACAAAGTAGGGGTAGCGAGACACGTATTGCATTGTTGCCATCGACGATAAAAAGATGGGGTTTTCATCATATTGCTTGAGTTAATTCCTCTACATCATGTTATCTTACTTAAGGCGTTACTCTATTCTTTATGAACTTAATACTCTAGATGCATGCTAGATAGCGGTCGATGTGTGGAGTAATAGTAGTAGATGCAGGCAGGAATCGGTCTACTTGACACGGACGTGATGCCTATATGCATAATCATTGCCTTGGATATTGTCATAACTTTGCGCTTTCTATCAATTGCTCGACAGTAATTTGTTCACCCATCGTATTATTTGCCTTCATGAGAGAAGCCTCTAGTGAAATATATGGCCCCCGGGTCTATTTTCCATCATATTACTTTCCGATCTAATATTTTGCAATCTTTTATTTTCAGATCTATATACCAAAAAACCCAAAAATATTTTATCTTTTATATATCAGATCTCACCTTTGCAAGTGACCGTGAAGGGATTGACAACCCCTTTATCGCGTTGGGTGCAAGTGTTTGATTGTTTGTGCAGGTGTTGGTGATTTGTGCATTCTTCTCCTACTGGATTGATACCTTGGTTCTTAACTGAGGGAAATACTTACCTCTACTGTGCTGCATCACCCTTTCCTCTTCAAGGGAAAAACCAACGCAAGCTCAAGAAGTAGCAGAGGGGTTCTTCCATTCCACCCGCACCTCTCCGGAGAGCGTTGTTAGACAGTTTGGGGACACCGGTGGGTGCTTCTTCGTCGGCGTCGTTACCCACCGGGAGAGGAGGTCGGGTAGGGAAGAAGAGAGGAGGTAGATCAGGACGTGGCCGCGGGAGAGGTAGGCAGGCTCCTACGCCTTCCTCGCCGCCACCCCCAGCTGAGTCACCCGAGCACATGACTGCTAGGGGGGACCCGTCTGAGGAGGAGGCCACGCAGACTCCGGTCCACGAGCCTCAGGTCGACGGGCCTTCGGCCCATGAGACTTCGGGCCAGGAGACTTGGGCCCACATGACTCCGGACCAGGCTATGTCCCAGGAGACGTCCGGATGGGGTACCTAGCAGGATCCGCCTGAGGGGCCGAGTGGCCATGCTGATGGTGGCGGGCATCAGATTTCTGATAGCAGCGAGGGCGAGGTGGTTGTGGGGGCCACCGTCTACCGGTGTGGTAGTACACGGCTCTCGTCCCTGCCAGCGACCCGTGAGCAGAGGTGGTTGATTTGGCCTGATGGGCAGAGGTAAGTGCATTTACTCTTTTTGTACCTTTTGCCATCATGTTTCTTCAAATATCTAATGCGTTGGCCTTGTCATACTGCAGGGGTTGGGACCACGCTCAGGATGTCCGCAGGCCCAACCAAGTCCTTGGTGTGATTTGCCAGAAAAACTTCCCGGGATTTCTCACATTGCCCGGTGAGGGTCAGCTTTTACAGCTAGGATTGAGCTGGGAGCACTACTTGGCTGCCCCGGCCCCGCCGGAGGAGATGATCGACCGTGTCTTGTGCCACACGAGGGCCGACATGGTGATCAGAACGTTTTGGGTAATTTCTCCTTTACACAATTAAAAATCTTCAAATAACTAGTTATTGTACTAATCAATGTTGTCTCGTTTGATTGCAGACCTTCTACAGGTGTGAGGAGGGATACAAGGAGGCATGTGCACGGGTTATCGATGCCGAGTGCTGGCGCCTACTACAAAACTTATGGCATGAGGCTCGGGTGCAGGCTGTTCGAGACTACTTCGCCTCGCGTGGTGTTAGGAAGCCCAAGAAGAAGTGCCGTGGAAAGTTTCTGAACAAGGAGCAGTACATGACGATAATTGCCTATATTCTTAAGGCCTTGTTCTTATTTTCTTTGATTTGATTCGTAGGCGTAGCGCTCAAGTTTCTCTTTACTAACTTAGGTGCCCCCGAGATGGTGTGCGGATAAGATGGATTTTTGGGAGGTGTTGGTGGATGAGTGGTGCTCAGACGCATGGCTAGCCGTCCACAACAATGCCAAGGACCGGCGTGCCCAAATGAGAGGTGTGCCACACCATCAAGGTAGCGCCAACTTATATCAGTATGGGCGGAACTGGGTATGTGGTTTGCTTCATGATTCATGCAATTCATTCTGTCATGCTAGCTTGAGCCCTTCAATTACTAATACTCTGTTCCTCTCTTTTAGGCAGGATATAATATGGCACCGGTGCTAGAGGTGTTCGGCCTCTATGCCATGGCCCATACTGCCCCGTTCAAGAAGGCCAAGGCATTCTCTGTGTCTGACCTCGATCATCCAGAGAACTTCACCAACATCTCCTCCCACAACAAGCTCGTGAGGTACAGAGATGTGGGGAAAGCGAGGAAAGGGGAGGACTTTAACCCGAGTGGGCAGTTTGATCCGGAGCTGGTGATGATATCTAGTGGCGGGAGGTCCCATGGCTCGATAGCCATTGGAGAAGGACTTGGACGTTGTCCTCGCACTCTGCCGGAGATCAAGGCACGCCAAACAAGCTCAGATCTTGAGATAAGGCCTCGTCCACGGCCAATCGAGCTCGCCTTTGAGGTTAGTTATACAGACTCAGATTTCTTTCATGCATTACATTGTGTGTGCAACCATCAATGATTACAATGCTAACAAGGAGTGGTGTTGCAGGCTGCTCTTGAGAGCGAGAGAAATACAACCAAGGCGCTTCTGGCGGAGAAGGATCGGCAGGCGGCGGAGAAGGAGCGGGAGTTGGAGGAGAGGATGGCTAGGATGTTGGAGAAGGAGAGGGCATGGAATGACATGCAGAACCGGGCCATGTACGAGCTCCTCGTGGTAAGTTTCTTCTGCATATTAGCCAAATCAAGCATGTAATGTTTGTTTCATTACTAACTAATATGACTGACTCGTCAAAACCAAATGTGCAGTCTGTGTGCCAGAAGAGCGGGCAGACCCCTCCGCCGATGCCAGTCATTGCTCCGGGGACGACGGTGAGTTTCATTTGAATGGTCATTAGTTACTAGTCTTAACATTTCAGTGTCATCATGCTAACGAGACATTGCAAATGATCTTTGGTGCAGCGTAACTCCAGACAAGCATCGCACGATCCTTCTCTCGATGGTGCCAGCACGAGCGACCCCGGTGCTTAAGCTCCGTGATGACGGTAAGTTTTCTCTATTGTTTTGCTTAACAAATGCATAATGACCTAGACTTAGCTTTATTTCCTCCAAAATGATCCATTTTAGCTAAGTTAGTTCATAAATGATCTGTTTTACCTAAGTTAGCTCATAAATGATCCATTTTACCTAGGTTAGCTCAAAAATGATCCATTTTACCTAGGTTAGCTCCAAAATGATCCATTTTACCTAGGTTAGCTCCAAAATGATCCATTTTACCTAAGTTAGCACATAAATGATCCATTTTACCTAGGTTAGCTCATAAATGATCCATTTTACCTAGGTTAGCTCCAAAATGATCCATTTTACCCAGGTTAGCTCCAAAATGATCCATTTTACCTAGGTTAGCTGAAAAATGGCATAATTACTTAGGTTAGCACAAAAATGACCTATACTTACCTTATTTTCCTCCAAATTGACATACTAAGCTTAGTTAGCTCAAAAATGGCATAATTACCTATGTAAGCTCTAAAATGACACAAATAAGGAATAAGAAGAAGAAAAACAAGGAAGAGGAGAAAAAGAAAGAATAGAAGAAGAAAGAGAAGAATAAAAGAAGAAGAATGAGAAGGAAAAGGGTAAAAACCTTCTTCTTCTTCTTCTTTGAGTCTTCTTCTTCTAGTCTTCTTCTTCTTCTTCTTCTTCTTCTTCTTCTTCTTCTAATTTGCTTACTCCCATTTTTGCAGATTTGGTTCACTTCATGGAAGCTGGCATTGATGGACTACTAGTTTTAGTTTCTGTTTTGATTTTGTGTTGATGAACAATGTATGTTGAAGAACTCCGTGAAACTATGTATGTATGTTGATGAACTCCGTGAAACTATGTATATATTGGACCTTTTAAAACCTTATGTGTTCTGTTGCATTGATGGACTGCTAGATGTTGGATACATGGGCTATGTTTGAGGTTGAAACTATATATATCATATATGTCTTTTGAAAATGCAGGGATATAACAGAAAACAGAAAAAACAGTAACAATACAGGCTCTTTGCCGTCTGGCACCGACGACAAAGGGCTCTTTGCCGTTTGGCACAGACGGCAAAGTGGCAACGTGGCAGCAACCTATGCAACCTGGGAGCTGACCCATTTGGTCACTTTGCCGTCTGTGGCAGACGGCAAAGACCTGGGTTGTTTGCCATCGGTGGTGGACGGCAAAGACCTGGATGAAGTGACGCGCCTGCTGACGTCACAAGGCAGACGACAAAGCCTCCCGTTAGCCACCTAACGTGTCTAACGGCCGTTTTTTGCCGTCCACCATCTTTGCCGTCTACCACCGATGGCAAAATGTCTTTGCCGTCCACTGTGGGAAAGCAGACGACAAAGAAGCTCTTTGCCAGAGTTTACAGCGCTGGACATGTTTGCCGTCCGCTGACTGATCCTTTGCCGTCTGCCATGGCAGACGGCAAAACAGTTGATTCATGTAGTGCATGTCTCATGTGGGTCAAAGGGAAGCTCAACAAGGAGAGAGTTCACCTTATGTGCAATGGCACATGCTCGAGCTCTCCTCGTAGGTGCACTTGGGGCTTGGGGGGTAGTTGAAGTGTACATGGGGATGACCGTAGGATGCTCCGCATCATTTCCCCCCCTTGGGAAAGATCCGACCTCAGATCGTAAACCTCATCACCACAGAAATGGTAGTCGTGGACGGACTTGTAGTTGGACAAAGTGGAAGTCATGACAAGTACTCTAAGTTGCCTTCGTGATGTGATACATGCAAAACGAGCAAACACAAAGAGCTCATGGAAATACAAGGGTTAGCGCACATAAGGTGTCCATCAAGTAAGCATGAGTTCGTCCGATAAGATTGTTCATGACAAGGCGCATGAAGCTTATAAAGATGATATAGAATGATATGCAAAGCATTCATGGGAGCAAATGCATTTGTTGTGCACACAAAGGTGTGGTAATTGCCGTGGTGCACAAACTACAAATTCTACCATTGTGCAAAATGATGTCATAGTGGGATGGTTTATCAAGAGCATGAACATGGCAATTGGTGCTCAATATGATTATGTTATCATGCAATTGATGACGGGCAATGTGATCATTATGTATGAATATGCCATCAAGTAAGATCACAACAAAATTGCTAAGGAAGTTCACAAGCTCATATATCATGAATGACATGGAAACACAAGATGCAACAAGGCAATCATAATGTGGAACATCCCAATTTTCCTAATTAGGATGTAATAGATCATTCATATACATCTCATATTTTTATTTGCATTATTTGCTTTTTCGGAATATTCAATTCATTATGCAACTCAAGGCAAATTATTGGAGTGGAGATAACATGACTTCTCCCCTGTTTTGAAAATGTTCATGATGTCCAGAATACTATTTTTAGTTCACTTCATATGTTTTGTTATTTTTACAAACTCCAATTTATTTTATTTTAGTGATTTATTGTTGTGTGTGTGGCCTATTGCATGAAAATTATTTTTCAAAAACTGCATTAGAGACGGAACTAGTTCCTCCTGTAGTCTAAAATAGGTTATATATTTTACTGTGTTTATATATATATATTTAGAATTTTCTTTTATTTATTTACCAGCTAGTTATTCCTTTTTAGTTATTGTTTAAAAATAGGGGAAAACGCAATGTTGCAGCTCCGCACGCTCGCGGCCCAGCAGCGCGCCGCACCGCGGCCTAGCTCAGCCTCCCGAAGCAGTATGCGCTAATAACCCACAAGTATAGGGGATCAATCCGCTCTTCCCCCTTTTGTTCTTCGCTCTCCTCCTCATCTTTTTCATCTAATGAGCTCATAGCGTCATTAATTTCTTCTTCCATAGTTTCCTGCAAAATATTAGTCTCTTCTTCAACAGCAGAGACTTTCTCAATAAATGCATCAATATTGGCATTGTATTTATAATTCTCATAGCAATATTTAAGTATAGCAAAATTTTCAGGTCTATAAACAACATCATCAAAATCTTCATACTTTTCAAACAAAGATTCAATTTCATAAGCACCCTTAAAAGCAACAAATTCTTCTATTCATTCCACATAATAGTAATCATATCTACCATTAGCATAAGAAGCCAAGGTTTCATTATCATTAAATTCACATGAAAAGGAAAGGTGTGGAGCCTTCATCCTAGAGCAGCTAATATAACCATATCTCAAGCATAAATTCCAAGCATACCATTGCAAACAATCAATTTGATCCCATAAGAGTTTCCCTTTTTGAGTCAAGCGATAATCCCTAAAGTATTCACGTTGATCCAACGTGTCTCCCATTATCAAGTTGAACGGGGTTTTTTCAGGATTATCAAAGTAGTGTTTAATATTTTTCACATAACGAGCATCGAGGGTTTTAGGAGGTTCCACATCTCCATGAGTAGCAAGTACACCTAATTTTTTTGGCATTTCATGTTCCATATCCATAACTAAATATAGAGAACAACTTATAATAAAAAATAAAAACTACTTAGTGATAAAGCAAACAAGCACACACGAGAATATTCACCCCACGCTATTGCTCCCCGGCAACAGCGCCAGAAAAAGGTCTTGATAACCCACAAGTATAGGGGATCAATTGTAGCCTTTCTCGATAAGTAAGAGTGTCGAACCCAACGAGGAGCTAAAGGTAGAATTTATATTCCCTTCAAGTTCTATCGACCACAGATACAACTCTAGGCACGCCTAATGTTTGCTTTACCTAGAACATGTATGAAACTAGAAGTACTTTGTAGGTGTAAAGGGATAGGTTTGCAAGATAATAAAGAACATGTAAATAAAAGCTAGGGGCTGTTTAGATAAAGAAACAATTAAGTTAGTTTTAGTAGAGGGCTTTTTGTCATAAGAAAGTTATTTGTCCCTAGGCAATGGGTAACTAGACCGGTAATCATTATTGCAATTTTATATGAGGGAGAGGCATGAGCTAACATACTTTCTCTACCTGGATCATATGCACTTATGATTTGAACTCTAGCAAGCATCTGCAACTACCAAGGATCATTAAGGTAAAGCCCAACCATAGCATTAAGTATCAAGTCCTCTTTACTCCCATACACAACAACCCACTTACTCTGTTTTGTGTTTCTGTCACTTACGCAACCCACTATAAGCGAATCATGAACATATTACATCACCCTACAGCGGAAATCCCACATGCTTGCGCGACATGTATGTCACCATAGGACAGCAGCAAAATAAAACATACAACTCAAACGAATCACGATCATCAATGAACCCATAGGACAAAACGAATCTACTCAAACATCATAGGATAGCCACACATCATTGGATAATAATATATAGCGTTGAGCACCATGTTTAAGTAGAGACTAGCAAACATGCCCGGGTGTTGCAACAGGAAAAGAAAACATCACACCTTTAATTCAATATAAGTATCGCTCAAAACCCCCTTCCCCTCCCTCAAGTCCACGTTCTTTAATTCAATGTGGTGTTGTCGCCACTATCCTCCTTTGAAGGTCAGCATAGTGTTCACCTGATCACAACATGCTCGCCATGGTACTCACCCGATCACAACGCGCCGAAACATGATGAATGCCACGATGTTGAGCTCCATCAACAATGCGTAAAACTTCAAAAACTAATCTTGTCGAGTTGGATGTGAGAGCCACCCACCTTGAGCTATTCTCTGCGCCTAGCTAGTTCAACATCGTCCCTCATACTATGTCACTTTTGAATTGTAATATTGTGGACTTATTTTATAGATCAAGTGACATGCAACATGTTACACCAAGTCTAATATCTAGAGAATCTGTGGTGGGCACAAATAACTTACTATAGCCTCTTGAATTGAATAACCACAAAGAAACTTACCATGCAGAGCATGGCCTTTCTCAGAGTGGTCAAATTCTTTTAGTGGGGTCATGGTGGAATGGAGTCATCCCCTCCCTCCATGTTTGATCTGATGGACACATAGGAACACACAAAGTAGCATCCATCAGTTTCTACCTAGCATGCAGGGGACAATAGCATTAATCTCTCATACAATCACAACAGTCTGCCTTGGATAGCAAAAATATAAATTATCAGTGCCAGAGCATGATCAATACAAACAATGAATCCCACCCAATCTTGTAGTGTACATGATGATCAATAACGTTACACTACAAAGAATGATACAATAATCTATACAAACAATGTGGCCATTACAGGATCATTAGCAGCCACCACAAAGGAATACGGAACTCAACCTAGGATTCAGCTATACCTGCACCAATAAAAACGAATTACATTGAAGAACCACATTCTCGAACAGGAGCAGATTTTCACAAATTGCTGAAGTACAGATCAAATCAAGGAGAAAATTGCTGAAGAATAGATCAAATCGACGAGCACAAATTTGTTGAAGAACATATCAAATCGAGGAGCATTGGATGCCAAAAAAAAACATGATTAGTAGGCTGACAGATGTAGCAAACTGCTCCATCTCCTACCTTCATTACCATCAAATCTAGCAAGCAAATCTATTAATTTTCTTTGCCAAAGAACTTAGAGAGAGAGAGAGAGAGAGAGAGAATAGAGTACGTTGTCCTTTGTTTACCAGCAACAACACACACACATAATTTTGCAGTAGCAGCACATGCACAACGACTACAGTAGCACTAATTAATCACTTCTTCCCCATTCCCTACCCTATGGCACGACAGACCTGCCAGCGCCAGGCCCAACCACTGCCGCCATCCAGCATAGGCTCCCAGTGCAGCGGCAAGTACCGACCTAGCGGGCACCGCACAGGCTCGTGCAGTACCGGCGACTAAGAACATGGCCTCTGCGTGGTCTTGCCCAGCGTGCGGCGGCTCTGTCCATCAGAGTAGTGTCGGCTCAGACGATGTCCAGCGAGCGGCGACAGCTCAGACCACATCTAGCGAGCGGCAACTCTATCGAACATGACACAACGACGCGTCCGCAGCCACCCGACGTCGATCGCAGCGATAAAAATCGCCACTACAGGCAGCTCGTTAGCCTAAGGGAAGGCCCTGTCTGAGACTCGGGGTGCATCATGAGACCTTGGGGCCGAGTGCATCGTTCATGACAACGACCAAGCTGTGTGTCACCATGGATGTAGGCGCCGAGTCTCGAGCTTTCTCCAACCTAGACCTCCAGATTCCGCTTCAATCAAGGGCGCGATGAGGATAATCTGCACGTATCCAAAACCGTGATGACCATGACTGGCAGGTCTTTGAAATCAAGAATCAAGTCCTTACCCTCTCCTTGACCTGAGGCTATCATCGAGGGTTTGAAAAGTAAAAAGAAAATTAGTTGTATGGCATAAGGACATGGAGTCCTATGGATTGGACGGGCATATAAGAAATTGAATTGGAGTGCTAGGGATTGATCATACGAACAATTTTGTTAGGGCGACCTAAGATGACATGCTCGTGTTTTTTTAAGGTTGCGCATTTTAAATCCTAGCCGTCAACCTTTATGGTTGACACAGAATCAACGGATATAAAAAGGTGATGGATGGAGAACTATGAAAGCCTCCGTCCTTTATTATTAGGTAAAGATTACAGCGGGGAGAAGAGGTGTTACACCGCTGCATGGAGGAGAGAGTTGGTGATGACAGTGGCGAGGTTGTTAGTGTAGATCTCCGTCACGATCCTAGCCCCGGCGGCACTCCGGCGCCACCGGGTGAGAGGGGGAGAGAGAGCCCCCATCCTCCTTCTTCTTCCATGACCTCCCCCTAGATGGGAGGAGCGTTTCCCCTCTGGTCCATGCCTCCATGGCGGTGGAGGGGCCGGAGCCCCTCCGAGATTGGATCTATCTCTCTGTTTCTCTTCTGTTTCGCGTTCCTGTTTTCTGGCCCTTCACCATTTCTTAAATTCCCGGAGATCCGTAACTCCGATTGGGCTGAAATTTTAACACGATTTTCTTCCAGATATTATCTTTCTTGTGGCGAAAGAAGGGCACCAACCGCCTTATGGAGTGGCCACAAGCTTGCCAGGCACGCCCTGGGTATGGGGGCACGTCCCTTGAGCTTGTGGGCCCCTCGGGCATTGTCTCGCGTTGATTCCGTGTCCCAAAAATCACATATATTCCAAAAAAAAATCTTCGTAAATTTTTATCGTGTTTGGATTTCATTTGATAGGGATATTCTGCGAAACAAAAAACATGCAACAAACAGGAACTGGCACTGGGCACTGGATCAATATGTTAGTCCCAAAAATAATACAAAATGTTGCCAAAAGTATGTGAAAGTTGTAGAATAGTGGCATGAAACAATAAAAAATTATAGATACGACGGAGACATATCAGCATCCCCAAGCTTAATTCCTTCTCGTCCTCGAGTTGGTAAATGATAAAAAAGATAATTTTTGATGTGGAATGCTACCTAGCATAATCTTGATCACATAATCTAATCATGGCATGAATATTAAGACACGAGTGATTCAAAGCAATAGTCTATAATTTGACATAAAGACATCAATACTCAGGCATGCCAACAAACAATCATGTCTTTCAAAATATCAATGCTAAAGAACGTTATCCCTACAAAATCATATAGTCTTGTCATGCTCCATCTTCTTAACACAAAGTATTTATCATGCACAACCCCGATGACAAGCCGAGCAATTGGTTCATACTTTTTAGCGCGCTTCGCTTTTTCAACCCCCACGCAAGACATGAGTGCAAGTCATGGATATAGCACTATGGGTGGAATAGAATACGGTGTAGAGATTAATATGAAGAAGACAAAAAGGAGAAGGTCTCACATCGACGAGGCTAATCAACGGGCTATGGAGATGCCCATCAATTGATGTCAATGCGAGGAGTAGGGATTGCCATGCAATGGATGCACTAAGAGCTATAAGTGTATGAAAGCTCAAACTGAAAACTAAGTGGGTGTGCATCCAACTTGCTTGCTCATGAAGACCTCGGGAATTTTAGGAAGCCCGTCATCGGAATATAAAAGCCAAGTTCTATAATAAAAAATTCCCACTAGTATATGAAACTGACAACATAGGAGACTCTCGATATGAAAAATATGGTCCTACTCTGAAGCACAAGTGTGGAAACGGATAGTAACATTGCCCCTTCTCTCTTTTTCTCTCATTTTTTTATTTTAATTTTTTTTATTTTTTTTGTTGGGATCTTTTTGGCCTCTTTTTTTCTTTCTTTTTTCGTCTGGCGTCTCATCTCGACTTGTGGGGGAATCGTAGTCTCCATCATCCGTTCGTGACTAGGGTTAGTGCTCTAATAATGATGAACATCACACTTTTATTTACTTACAAGTCGATATTACAACTCGATACTACTAATACATGACGACTCTCTATGAATGCATCTGGCGGTGTCCGAGGATGTGCAATGATCTAGCATAGCAAAGATATCAAAAAATGGACAAGCCATGAAAATATCATGCTAGCTATCTTAGGATCATGCAAAGCAATATGACAATGAATACTCAAGTCATATATATGATGATGGTTGAAGTTGCATGGCAATATATCTCGGAATGGCTATGGAAATGCCATGATAGGTAGGTACGGTGGCTGTTTTGAGGAAGATATAGGGAGGCTTAGGTGTGATAGAGCGTATCATATCACGAGGTTTGGATGCACCGGCAAAGTTTGCACTGACTCTCGAGGTGAAAAAGGGCAATGCACGGTACCGAAGAGGCTAGCAAATTGCGGAAAGGTGAGAGTGTGTATAATCCATGGATTCACATTAGTCATAAAGAACTCACATACTTATTGCGAAAGTTTATTAGCCCTCGAAGCAAAGTACTACTACGCATGCCCCTAGGGGATAGATTGGTAGGAATTAAAAGACCATCGCTCGTCCCCAACTGCCACTCATAAGGAAGACAAACAATAATAAATCATGCTCCAATTTCATCGCATAACAAGAGACTATATGTGCATGCTTCGGGAATCACATACCTTAACACCAATATTCTTACTAAACCACAATCATTCACTAGAACCTCCCACATATTATCATCTCTATATTGCAAAACTATTGCAAGGAATCAAATATATCATATTCCGTGATCTACAAGTTTTATGTAGGATTTTATGACTAACCATGTGAATGACCAATTCCTGTTGACTCTCTAAATAGATATAAGTGAAGCAAGAGAGTTTAATTCTTTCCACGAAAGATTATTCCGCGCTCTAACAAATATAAGTGAAGCAAAAGAGCATTCTACAAATGGCGGTTTTCTATGTGTAGAGAAATAGGCAATCCAAACTTCAAATGATATAAGTGAAGTATATGAAGCATTCTAAAAAGCCATACTCAAAAGATATAAGTGAAGTATATGAAGCATTCTAAAAAGCCATACTCAAAAGATATAAGTGAAGTGCAAAGAGCATTCTATAAATTAACTAAGGACTATCTCATACCAGCATGGTGCATAAAAGAAAAGTGAAAATAAACAAAAAATATGCTCAAAGAATTTACGCATATCATATCAACAAAACAAAAACCGAGACATACCGATAATTGCCGAATAAAGATGGGATGCCTTCCGGGGCATCCCCAAGCTTAGACGCTTGGGTCTCCCTGAATATTTACTTGGGGTGCCTTGGGCATCCCCAATATTGAGCTATTTTCTCTTCTCATTCTTCTCATATCAATACCTCCTCGATCTTCGAACACTTCATCCACACAAAACTTAACCAAACTTTTTATTAGAGGGGTTAGTACATATAAGATCAAATCCCATCATGTACTGCTGTAATATTATTGTATAATTATAATCAATCATTACCCACTGTATGCTATCACAATTCTATGGCCCCAAGTCAAAGGGGGCTCAACAAGATTTCAAACATACGCAAATAATAAAACTATAACAACAATTTGTGAAAACAGGACAATCTGTAAAGACACAGATGGTCCATATACTTCTGTAACTCAAACAAGTCTGAAAAATTAGGACAAAATAAACAATTTGCATAGCAGTACTATGTAAAAGTTTCAGAATTTTTGCATGTTCCAGTAAAAATGTAAATTCATGCACTACAACAAAAGTTTCTGTTTTTGCACCACACATACCAAACAAGCAATCTAATCACCCTAAAGGCAAATCTTGGCATATTATTTTTGTAATACAATGGATTTGTACAAGGGGATAATTATTTTTGTGAGAAACTTCCATCAAAAATTCTACATTATTTCCATGAGCATGAACACAAGTGTTCAAGGTCGACCCTCACTTCTCCAATGCATAACCTTCCAATCGCTTCTCTTTTTGAAAAAAAATTAGGTTCCCCTCTATATTTTTTGTTTTTAAACTTTTTCAAAAGCACACAACAGAATAAAATGACTGTCTAAAACTTTTGGGTTGTCTCCCTGGCAGCTCTTTCTTTAAAGCCATTAAGCTATGCATAAAGTGCTCAAGTAATTGATCCACCCTGGTCCCAAGGTATATCAAAGCTAATTTTAATTAACAATGATTTGTATTTTAGTAGTGAGCACAAAGTAATATATATCATGCAACAACGAAGTCTAACTCTATTCCAATGCATCGGCATATCATAAAAGAACAATTCATGCACATCAAGTAAAGGCCAATGCATAGTATAAACAGTTTCTTGCAATTTTATCGTATTGGAAATATAGAGAGGTGGAGATCTGGTTCCTCTCTCATAATAATTGCAATTAGGAGCGCAAGCACATGCATATTATATTCATCAAAACCATCATGTGTAATAGTAAAATGCAACCCATCGATATAATCCTTAATAAGCGCAAACTTCTCCGGTATAGTGTAGTTGGGAGAATTCAAAAAGGTAATAGGACTACCATGTGTGGGTGAATAGCAACAATTTCATTCTTAATATAAGGATCTATAGCAAGTTCATCTCCATAAGCATAATTCATATTGGCATCATGGCCACAAGCATAGCAAGCATCAATTTCATCAAAAAGGGATATTTCAAACGAATCCAAGGGATCATAGAAATCATTGTAGCATTCATCCTTCGGTAAGCATGAAGGGAAATTAAACAATGTATAGGATAAAGAGTTACTCTCATCAGAAGGTGGGCACGGGTGATCAATCATCTCTTCCTCCTTTTGTTCTTCGCTCTCCTCCTCATCTTTTTCATCTCATGAGCTCATAGTGTCATCAATTTCTTCTTCCAGTTTCCTGCAAAATATTAGTCCGTTCATGGACAGCGGAGACTTTCTCAATAAATGCATCAATATCAGCATTGTATTTATAATTCTCATAGCAATATTTAAGTATAGAACAATTTTCAGGTCTATAAACAACATCATCAAAATCTTCATACTTTTCAAACAAAGATTCAATTTCATAAGCACCCTTAAAAGCAACAAATTCTTCTGTTCATTCCACATCATAGTAATCATATCTACCATTAGCATAAGAAGCCAAGGCTTCATTATCATTAAATTCACACGAAAAGGGAACGTGTGGAGCCTTCATCCTAGAGCAGCAAGTATAATCATATCTCAAGCATAAATTCCAAGCATACCATTACAAACAATCAATTTGATCCCATAAGAGTTTCCTTTTTTGAGTCAAGCGATAATCCCTAAAGTATTCACGTTGATCAAACATGTCTCCCATTATCAAGTTGAACGGGGTTTTCCCAGGATTATCAAAGTAGTGTTTAATATTTTTCACATAACGAGCATCGAGGGTTTTAGGAGGTTACCCATCTCCATGAGTAGCAAGTACACCTATTTTTTTTTGGTATTTCGTGTTCCATATCCATAACTGAAGATAGAGAACAACTTAGAACAGAAAATAAAAACTACTTAGTGATAAAGCAAACAAGCACACACGAGAATATTCACCCCACGCTATTGCTCCCCAGCAATGGCATCAGAAAAAGGTCTTGATAACCCACAAGTATAGGGGATCAATTGTAGCCTTTCTCGATAAGTAAGAGTGTCGAACCCAACGAGGAGCTAAAGGTAGAATTTATATTCCCTACAAGTTCTATCGACCACCAATACAACTCTACGCATGCTTCGCTTTACTTAGGACAATTATGAACCTAGAAGTACTTTGTAGGTGTAAAGGGATAGGTTTGCAAGATAATAAAGAACACGTAAATAAAAGCTAGGGGCTTTTTAGATAAAGAAACAATTAAGTTAGTTTTAGTAGAGGGCTTTTTGTCACAAGAAAGTTATTTGTCCCTAGGCAATCGATAACTAGACCGGTAATCATTATTGCAATTTTATATGAGGGAGAGGCATGAGCTAACATACTTTCTCTACTTGGATCATACGCACTTATGATTGGAACTCTAGCAAGCATCTGCAAGTACCAATGATCATTAAGGTAAAGCCGAACTATAGCATTAAGTATCAAGTCCTCTTTACTCCCATACGCAACAACCCACAAACTGTCACTCATGCAACCAACTATAAGTGAATCATGAACATATTGCAACACCCTATAGCAGGAATCCCACACGCTTGTGTGACACGGAGGGCACCATAGGACAGCACCAAAATAAAACATGCAACTCAAACCAATCACGATCATCAATCAACCCATAGGACAAAACGAATCTACTCAAACATCATAGGATAGCCACACATCGTTGAGCACCATGTTTAAGTAGAGATTACAGTGGGGAGAAGAGGTGTTAAACCACTGCATAGAGTGGGAGAGAGTTGTGGATGACGGCGGCGAGGTTGTTGATGTAGATCACCATCACGATCCTAGCACCGGCGGCACTCCGGCGCCATCGGGAGAGAGGGGGAGAGAGAGTCCCCTTCCTCCTTCTTCTTCCTTGACCTCCCCCCTAGATGGGAGGAGGGTTTCCCCTCTGGTCCATGCCCTCGAGGGAGGCGGAGGGGCTAGAGCCCCTCCAAGATTGGATGTACCTATCTGTTTCTCTTTTGTTTTGCATTCCTGTTTTCTGGCCCTTGACCGTTTCTTAAATTCCCGGAGATCCGTTACTCCGATTGGGCTGAAATTTTAGCACGATTTTCTTTCAAATATTATCTTTCTTGCGGCGAGAGAAGGGCACCAACCGCCTTATAGAGTGGCCACATGCTTGCCAGGCGCGCCCTGGGTAGGGGGCGCGCCATTGAGCTTGTGGGCCCCTCGGTGATATAGGCGAGGGTGTCCCGATCTTTCGATGAGATGGTAACTATCGATTTGGTGGAGCCGACTTTGACGATCCGACTACAAACATGCACGACGTTGCGCCTTAGCAATCGCTAAACCAATCTCCTGAGGTTACTGACGATGCTGGAAGCACGATCAGACTGACCACGAAGGTCTATTCCTGCACGCAATCGAAGAACAAGCAAGAATATGATAATGCAATCTGAATATTACGAATATAGATGAAGTATTGATAATGGTGGGGATCCGAAAGCGGTTTTGGTCTGGTCGTTGGACACAAACGAAGTACACGAAGTTGCAATGGCTAACTTTTACCTAAACAAATCCCAAGCAAAAAGCTACTAGATGGATCTACTTATATAGGAGCAAGAGGTGGCAGCCAAGGAGGTGGGAGGACGTCCCAAGGCAGCCTAAAACTAACCCTAGGTCGTACAAGGCCAATGGGCCCAAGTGGAGGTGATGCAACACCTTTGGACTTGTAGTTTGACTCGGAATCTGCTACAGCGTTAGATTGTTTCAACGACAACTCAACGCTCCGGATGAATTTGAAGGTGAAACCAATTGGGTTAGAAAGAGCATGAAATCTAATTTCCAACAAAAAAAGAATCACCCAATTCGGAGTTCGTATGAAATAGTTCTTGGCGTTTTGAGTCAGGTATGTCTGTGCAGTCCGAATCTGAATCCAGAACGTGAGAGACTTGGACTCTATCTTCTCTTGGCCCAAAAGTGACATGAGAGGACTTTTTGAACAGCACATAAACTTCTCTTTTTCCCTTATGTTCATATGTGGATTGTACAAATCTCACATACACCTGCAATTAGACATGGCACAAAAGTTTGTGAAGTATTTTTGTCTTGGATGACATAAATAAATTATTGCATAGTTTGCATTAGAAATCACCTCACAAATATACATGTATGCAATATTTTTGATCGTATCCAAGGTAGTCATGTCCTCATCATCCTCCCCTTCTTGAAAACAAAGCCGTCCTCGGCGTTGCTTAATCTGAAATGTGGCTAACAAAAGAGACAAGATGTACATGTTGTATATGTATATGTCATCCATTTTTACTTCCCTTGATTTTTGCATATATGACACATGTATACATGAGTAACTTTCATAGTTCATAAAATGTAAAGCCAAAATATTATCACAAGTATTAGAAGACATGAAAATATTGCAACTCAATTTGCACATATAAGTGAAGCTCTTATTCATATCAAAGGATTGACAATGTTCATCATTAAACCATCCCAACATTGGTGAATAAACCTTACTTGCATCAAATTTACATGCTACAACATGCTTAAATAAGCAAACATGCAATAAGTCTTTTGACACAAAATCATCACCAAGATTATAGGTCATATCAAAATGATTAAACATTGTTTCTTTTGCATCAATAGTTAATTCATTGGGTGCACTCAAAATTGTTGATACTTCAACTCTTTGATCACATGACGCATTCATGACAGTAACACAATTCTCTAAAATAGCTGGTGTGCTCAAATCAATAGGTAACACAACACATGATGTATTCAAGTTAACTAGGCATGCATCATTCTCATGTGAAAGTTGAAAATCTGTACCTTTGTCATTACCTCTTATGATCAACTCAGATGATGTAGGCACTCTTGGAGGTGATGTGTCACATGATGGAGATGATGTAGTCCTCGCAACAACGGATGTGGTTGTCATAGTACGCCTAGTAGTTGAAGAAACATCTGTATCAAACACTTGGAATGTGCACCATGCGCTTGTTCTCCTTGTGGCCAACACGTCGTTTTATTTCCTGTTCAGCTTTGCAAGCAAGACGAAACAAATGGTCCATAGGATAACACTCTTCATGAATTAGAATCTCTTGAATATCACAGTTTAATCCTCCCCAAAATCTATCCATAAAATCTTCTTCACTTTCTTCTAAAAATGAGTGCAATAATGTAGTTTGTAAATCATCATAGTATTTTGTTACCGTGTCAGTGCCTTGTTTTAAATGTTGTAATTTTTTAATCATGCCACGAGTATAATAAACATCAACGAATCTATCTCTCATGACAAATTTTAAATCATCCCAAGTAGTAGGTATAAGATCAGGGTTTAACCGACAATATTCACTCCACCAAACTAAAGCAAAGCTACTGAAAGTACTAATCGCAGCTTGAAATTTTCCACGCTCATCAAAATTATGGGAAGCAAATATAGCATTTATTTCATACTCCCATTCAATATATAAATCAGGCCTAAAAGGATCTGTAAATGGTGGCATGGAAACTTTAACCTGATTATGTGCATTCTGATGTAATTGCTCCTCTTGTGGCGGTTGTTGTATTTTCTTAGGTGATGGTAAATCTCCCACGATCGATGAAGCCCAAGAACTAACAACTCCGGAACCTGCCATGATTAGTAGAAACAAAAAAAATCGAGAATAATGTTCCTATGAACTACTAGGATGTGGTGGTAAAGCGCTCACAGTAAAGCAAATATCAATATCTTACAAGTCCTTACGATGCAGCAGGTGGTGACGGGCAACCAGTGGTGTCAAATAACTCCGAAGATTGAGTAAAGCGATTGCTAGGTGAACGTACGTATACACGGTGTAGAAATATGTGGAGCTGGGTTGGCTATATATGGTAGCAAAAGATTAGCAATAATCAATTCAGAGATGCAATGTTGAATAAACGCTCAACGACGGTACTGTGCTGGTCCTAGGCTAGACCGGACTAGAGACGCGAGCCTAGAACACTAATGAGGTCACGGCGTAGCACAACTAGCATCAATAAAGGATATGAAGTAGCTCTGGACAGCAAGATATAAGTGAAGATCACAATGGCAGTAAAGATAATGATGAGAAACAACTACCAAGTAGGCGAGGGTGTCCCGATCTTTCGATGAGATGGTAACTATCGATTTGGTGGAGCCGACTTTGATGATCCGACTACAAACATGCACGACGTTGCGCCTTAGCAATCGCTAAACCAATCTCCTGAGGTTACTGACGATGCTGGATGCACAATTAGCCTGACCACGAAGGTCTATTCCTGCACGCAATCGAAGAACAAGCAAGAATATGATAATGCAATCTGAATATTACGAATATAGATGAAGTATTGATAATGGTGGGGATCCGAAAGCGGTCTTGGTCTGGTCGTTGGACACAAACGAAGCAAGGGGTGGCGGCCAAGGAGGTGGGAGGACGTCCCAAGGCAGCCTAAACTAACCCTAGGTCGTACAAGGCCAATGGGCCCAAGTGGAGGTGATGCAACACCTTTGGACTTGTAATTTGACTTGGAATCTGCTACAATGTCAGATTGTTTCAACGACAACTCAACGCTCCGGATGAATTTGAAGGTGAAACGAATTGGGTTAGAAAGAGCATGAAATCTACTTTCCAACAAAAAAAGAATCACCCAATTCGGAGTCCGTATGAAATAGTTCTTGGCGTTTTTAGTCTGGTATGTCTGTGCAGTCCGAATTTGAATCCAGAACGTGAGAGACTTGGACTCTATCTTCTCTTGGCCCAAAAGTGACGTGAGAGGACTTTTTGAACAGCACATAAACTTCTCTTTTTCCCTTATGTTCATATGTGGATTGTACAAATCTCCCATACACCTGCAATTAGACATGGCACAAAAGTTTGTGAAGTATTTTTGTCTTGGATGACATAAATAAATTATTGCATAGTTTGCATTAGAAATCACCTCACAAATATACATGTATGCAATATTTTTGGTCGTATCCAAGGTAGTCATGTCCTCATCACTCGGGCATCGTCTCGTGTTGATTCCACTTCCCAAAAATCACATATATTCCAAAAAATCTCTGTAAACTTTTATCGCGTTTGAACTTCGTTTGATATGGATATTCCGTGAAATAAAAAAATGCAAGAAACAGGAACTGACACTAGGTACTGGATCAATATGTTAGTCCAAAAATAATATAAAATATTGCCAAAAGTATGTGAAAGTTATAGAATATTGGCATGAAACAATCAAAATTTATAGATACGACAAAGACGTATCATGCGCCAGCCCCATCGCTCCCTCGCCTCCAGCCGCTGACCAGCGGGCCCGCCCCACGCCCTATTCTCCTTCCCCGAGCCGGGCACCATCTCGCAGCACTGCTCGCACCCTGGACCACGCCGTGCGCGCCCGACCCGCCGTGCGCGACCAAAGCCCTTAGGGGAACCCTACTGCCGCCTCTCCCCACCTTTCATCGTCCACACGTAGCCGCTGGGCGATTTGTATCTCGCCAGGAGCTCCACCTACTGCCATCGTTCGCCGGACGTTTGCGCCGCCGCAAGAGCATCTCCATCCGCACCGCTTGCCATCTTCGACCCCCCTGTCAGCGCGGCACTCACCTGACACGTTTATGTGGCTGAAAATGCAGCAGAGGGAGAGGAACAAGCACAACCGCCACCGCCGGAGCATGCCGGAGTTAACGTCCTCGCCGCCGCCGCTTGAGGACACCCCGTCGCCGTTTAACACCACCACCAACAGCGTCGTTCCACACCACCCCCGCCCGCCACTTCGCCTTTGCCGGGGCACCGCCGGAGAAACGCCGCTGCCCACGCCCGACCCGCTGCCATCTTCCCCTGTTTTGCTGGTGAGCACGCGCGCGGAGAGACACACCTGAACCAATCGCGTGCCGACATGTGGCAACTGCTACTGTAGGCTCTACGGTAACCATACAGGAGCTCAGAACGATTTTTCTTTTTGTTTTCCTTGTTTTACAGATTTCACCTAAACTTCCTTTAGCTATATCTTTTAGTCTATATATCCAATTTAGGTGATTCTTTTCCTGTGTACTCACAATGACCAGGAGATTATGGTAGGACCAAATTTCCACATGTTTGCACTGTTCATATTTGAATGAGATCTTCTGGAGGCCATAACTTTTAAATTGTTTAACAAAATTGAGCGTTTCTTTTTGCATGTGATCCTAGTGCAATGTAGATGAGTTGTACATGCTGTTATGCTACTATTGTTGGATTTTTAAATTGATTTCTTGCTGTTGGTTTTATTTTGGTTCTATTTGAGTTTCAATGATTGATTTGTTGATTTGTGTGAAACGTGTAGATTGTCCGGAGTGCGACGCGAACTATTGTCAGGAGTGTCACCTTTTGAACCAGAACCAAGGCAAGTTACATGTTGATCATCCTTTACCTATTGTTTTCTATGCATGTAGTCTATATCACACTATGAATATATGCATGTATAGGAATACTATATTATTGTGCTATGTTGTTGAGCTATCTCCCCGTCGAGGCAGATCGTGGTAGTTGTAGTTTTGCTATGCTTTTGTAGACGGGGGTGGTTCGTGTATACATTGAGCTATTGTGAGGATTCTATATATACCAAATTGAGTAGTAATTAAGGATTTAATTCACCTCTGGGCAGAATTGGTATATTGTAGGGTGGTTTCAAGAACATCATGGTTTATACCCTCTGAATGTAAGTGAAATGTCGCCCTGGTTCAAAAAGATCAGACAGACTTTGTGACTAGTAGCTTCCATGCGCAACCACTAGCTAAATGGGCTCTGGCTTAGTTGATTAGGATGTGGGATCCTCGCCCAGGCAAAGCTAGCAGATGTAGATATGAGTAGGTGTACCGGCTGCCGGTGGGTGGAGGTGACTACTTCTGAAAGACTTCATCTCAATCTTCGGGTTGAGTCTAGTGGGTAAAGTGTGCAAAAACTCTGCAGAGTATTAAAACTAATCATGATTAGCCGTGTCCCTGGTTATGGACAAATTTGGGCAACTATGCCATTACAGTTGTTGGATGATCTGACAGATGTGACACTTAATAAATTTGTTGGGAAACTTAATAATGTGTAGGTTGGAGTTGGAGTTGCCAATTCAACCATATCTATTTAATTGTAGTAACAAGATTAAATTAAAATATGACTATTAGGTAGTTATGAGGACAAAATTAGTTTTCTGCAAAATAACCATCAAGCCTTTCTTAGACTATGCATATACATGTAGGTCTGCTTTATTATTACTCTTGTGTAACTTCCCAATACATTCAATGTATTGACCTATATGGCTGCAATGTCTCATGTTGCAGGATATTCATACGAAGAGTAAGGTTAGGGTCGCGAGTCTGCACTCAGCATCTCCAGTGGGCTATGATGGGACTCATCGTTATTTTCTGCTACTTTTCCGTTGTTTGATTAAATAAAGCTAGCTATGTGATATGTAGATTGTTTTATTTTATAAATTCTGGATCATACATTGTAATAAATGATGCACTTGTTATTCTGGTATTCATCTATACTGTGTGTGCTAGCAAGTCGATCCAGGGACTAGCATGGTAAGCACAGAGGCTCAAATCCTTCGAGGTTTGGTCGTTACAGATGGTATCGGAGCAGTGTGTTAACTGTAGGTCGTGACCCTAGAAAATGTATTAGAAAAGCCATAGGAGTGAAAACTATTTTATAAAACAGTCTATACTTCTTACTGTTTATTAGTTAATCCCCTCAAGTACCTTGACCAGTTAATTAGGAACTAGTGCTGAGCAAATGCATTTGTTGTGCACACAAAGGTGTGGTAATTGTCATGGTGCACAAAGCTACAAATTCTACCATTGTGCAAAATGATGTCATAGTAGGACGGTTTATCAAGAGCATGAACATGGCAGTTGGTGCTCAATATGATTATGTTATCATGCAATTGATGGTGGGCAATGTGATCATTACGTATGAATATGCCATCAAGGAAGATCACAACAAATTTGCTAAGGAAGTACACAAGCTCATATATCATGAATGGCATGGAAACACAAGATGCAACAAGGCAATCATAATGTAAGGGAATCGATGTAGTGTGCAAAGTTGGTGCGGATGTTATTGTACCATGGCACGATGTCGAGGCATGAGTGGTGGTCCGATGGTGCATCCACTAATTCTGAGTGCTCCTCAATTTGATGGCCATAGGACCAATCTCCAATGTCGCGCCTCCATCAAATAGATGTATCATGTAGACAAGAAGTAGCAAACAACAATGAAAGTATGACCCATCCAACATGTGTATTTCAGAATGGCTCAAAGGGAAGGAGTTCACCTTATGAATGTTCTCGAAGATGTTGGAGTTGCACATCATGTACGCCTTCACATAACCAATATGTCTCATGATGGTAATGCCTTGTGAATCCTTCAAAACGAAAGAACATGACAAACACTCAAAAAAACAAATGAGGTTAGCGGAAATGCAAAACCTATCATTCGTGTGGTGAAATACCCAACAAGTGTTTTCATCATTCTTATCGTAAGAAAGGACAAGGGGGTAGAGCATGGTATGTAGGCATAAGATGCTAGCAGAACCAAAGATATTAAGCTCAACAAAACAAGCATGATTCACAAGTAAGATGTCCAAATCTCCAAGATCAAATATGAGAGATGCCACTATTGGAGGCAAGGGACGATGATCAAGATAAATGATGTGAGAGGCATGAATATATACGCCATCAACCCAATGAAATGAGCAAGAATGGATCATGGGTCATGCAGCATAGCAAGTAATCATATGAATCAAGTCATGCAAACTAGTAGCGATGAGGACATCAATACCATTGTTACACCCATAGCCCCTGCTGCTATACATACTGGACCAATTACTAGAGCTCGCGCACGCCAATTAAATTATCAGGTACTTTCGTTTCTTGGTAATGATTCTAATGTTCATGAGAATATGATGCTGCCTAAATTGGATACATTTGTTTTGCTTACAAATGAAGGGCCTAGCTTGGACAAGAAAGAGGAACCTTGGAGCAAGTTCAAGCATGGAGATGATGGCATGCGCAAGGGGAACAAGAACGGAGTTACAAGTGATGATTTCAGGACTTTGAAGCCACCATAATGAGTGCAGGAAGCCTTGGACGAAATATACAAGATGCCACTTCATAAATTTCGTCCAGAGGCTATTATAGGTGCTGCGTCACCTTATTATTGGGCCAGGCCCATGTAATTTCGAAATACTTGAGTATAGGCTGTTTTTAGAGTCCGTATGTGTGGGGAAACAAGAGATAGTGTTGGTTTCGGACCCCCTCCTTCAAGGGCCACGAAATCCCCTCCTCTTCCTCCATATATACAGCCCTTAGGGCACCGTTTAGACTTTGGGTTTTGTTTAGATTAAAAGTTCGCCATAGCTGCAACTTCGCGTACTTCGTTTGTGTTCAACGACCAGACCAAGACGTCACAGAACCCCACCTTGATCAATAAAGCTTTCATCTTATATTCGCGATATCCAGATTGCAAATCTTAGTTTCTTGCTTGTTCTTCGTTTGCTTGCAGGAGATAGACCCTCGTGGTCAGGTTGATTGTGCTTCGGCGTGGTCAATAACCTCTCGGAGTTGGTTTAGCGATTGCTAAGGCGCGATGTCCTCGCACGTTCGTAGTCGGATCGTCAAAGTCTACTCCACCAAAAACGATAGCTATCATCTCATCGAAAGATCGGGACACCCTCGCCTCTATCAAGTGGTATCAGATTTTCAGGTTGCTCGGTGAGATTTTACAGTTTTTCGTAGTTTAGATCGAATCTGTTCTTCATACCTACAGTCCACGAAAAAGCCAAAAAAAAGGGGTTAGTTCATCATATCCGAACCAATCTGAGCCTTTGCATAATCTTTTTAGGGTTTTTGCTTTGTTGATTTTGCGGTTGCATCGCCGTGTCTAGTTGCTGGTCTTAGCGTCTAGTCCTTTAGAGTTTCGAGTTCTGTCATAGTTTGTCACGCCGTCGCCGCACCATATACCACCACCGCTGCCATATACCACCACAGCTGCCATATACCACCACCGCTGCCATATACCATCACCGCTGCCATATTCTACCACCATATATCCACCACTAATCCGAGTTCTTTTCATATTAGGTTTGTTTTCGAGACCCATCTATTTTCCGATTCGTGTTTCCTTGCCTGAGTAGGATTCGGAAAAAAAAAGCCTGGAGACCCCCGGGCAGTTTTTAGGCCAAAATTTCGGCAGTCAAAAATATTTTTTCCCTATCCTATTTTTAGGTCCCAGGGAGCATTTTGAGACGCTCGCCATCATAGTGATTTTTTGTCGCACTTTTTCGTCGTCGCTGCCCTGATTTCCGAAAAAAAATTGTCAAAAAAATTTCGTGCCAATCCTGATAGTTTGACTTGGGAAGAGTTTTGAGACACTCGCCATTATAGTGATTTTTTGCCAAAAAAAAAAGAGCGCAAAAAAAAACGAATTTTTTTTAGAGTGTGCTCTTCCCTTGTTTATGTGCCGCGCCGTTATTTTGTTAGTGTTCTAGGCTCGCGTCTCTAGTACGGTCTAGCCTAGGACCAGCACAGTACCGTCGTTGAGCGTTTATTCAACTTTGCATCTCTGAATTGATTATTGCTGACCCTTTTTGCTACCATATCATAAGCCTTCCCAGCTCCACATACATCTACATCGTGCGTTTGACACCACCTGGCAATCGCTCTATCCAAGCTTTGTGAGTTTTGACTACAAAGGTTGCCAATCACCACCTGCTGCTGGGTAAGAACTGGTAAGAATTTGAGTTTTGCTTGACGGATTTGTGACACCACACCACCACCACTTCCTAGTAGTCTGTAGGATCATATTCTTGTGTGTTTCTATTGCTGCTAACCATGGCAGGATCACAAGCCGATGAGACTGATTGGGAGAACATGACGAACAAACAGCTACATGATAAATTTCAGCAAATGATGAGTGGACAGGTGCAAGATGTGCTAAACAGATTTGAAGAGGCCATGGAGAAGATAGATGGAATTGAGAAGACGTTCGAAACAAAGCTCGATAACAAGTTTAATGAATTGCTCGTGCGTCTTCCACAACCACCGCCGGCTGCACCTATCGCACCTCTACAACAACAACAACATCGCCTTCCAAATCAAGTGGGACGAGCACAGCGCGTTCCCCTTGAGCCTGGTCAAACTTCTGGTGCCACTGCACCTACTGTTGATGCTTCTATGGCTCCTGCTGCCGCTGAGGAGGACGATTATGCGGGCGATTACGAGGATGAGGTTGATCAAAATCAGAACTACGTACCAGCACCAGGTCGTCCACATGCCAATAATCGCAATGGTAGGGCTGCATTACCAGCTCAGGTACGAGATCATGACCATCTTCCTAAACTGAAATTGAATATTCCACCATTTGAGGGTAGATATGTTCCTGATATATATCTTACTTCGGAGTTAGAAACTGAACAACGTTTTACATGTTTACAATATCCCGAGGAGAGACGTGTTGCTGCTGCTGTTTGTGCTTTTACTAGTTTTGCATGTGTATGGCGGTCTGAACATTGTAGATTATATCCTATTCCAACTATGTGGGCTGCTTTGAAAACTGCTATGCGTACTCGTTGGGTTCCACCATATTATCAACGTGAATTACTTCAAAAATTGCAGCGCTTAAGACAAGGAAAATATTCTATAGAAGAATATTATCAGGAATTACAAACTGGCATGATTAGATGTGGTATTGTTGAGGAGAATGAAGCTATGCTTGCACGTTTTATGGGTGGATTAAATAGAGAGATTCAGACCATTCTAAAGTATAAGGAGTATAATAATATCACTCGTTTATTCCATCTTGCTTGTAAAGCTGAACGTGAAGTGCAGGATCGACAGGCGTTGGCGCGAACTAATTTTTCTGCAGGTCGATCTTCATCATGGACACCGCGTGCCTCCTCTACTCCCACACGTCCTACTACAGCACCACTGACTTCAGCCGCCAATTCCAACCGAGATACAAGAAAACAGGCACCACCACCACCATCTGCCAAGAGTACACCTTCTGGGCCTGCCCAGAGCTCTTCTTCATCAATGGCATCAACAGGGCACACACATGATATTATTTGTCGTCGTTGTAAGGGAAGAGGTCATTATGCGAGAGAATGCCATTCTCCACGTGTTATGATTGCTACTGAGGATAGTGGGTATGAGTCCGCTAGTGACTATGATGAGGAGACTTTGGCTCTTATTACAAGTGAAGAACACGGTGGAGATGACTCTGATCATGAGACGCAATACATGGCTCCTGAAGATGCTGGTAGGTATGAATGTTTAGTTGCTCAACGTGTTTTGAGTGTGAAGGTCACACAAGCTGAGCAAAATCAGAGGCATAATTTGTTCCATACAAAGGTAGTTGTGAAGGAACGTTCTGTTCGTGTCATCATAGATGGAGGGAGCTGCAACAACTTGGCTAGCATGGAGACGGTGGAGAAGCTATCTCTCACCACAAGACCACATCCACATCCTTACTATATCCAATGGTTCAACAACAGCGACAAGGTTAAGGTAACACGTACTATTCGTGTGCATTTTAGTATCTCTACATATGCTGATTATGTTGATTGTGATGTGGTACCCATGCAAGCATGTTCATTATTACTTGGTAGACCATGGCAATTTGATAAAAATTCTGTACACCATGGTAGAAACAATCAGTATACTCTTGTTCATAAGGATAAACATATTACTTTACTTCCTATGACTCCTGATTCTATTTTGAAAGATGATATTAATAGAGCTAGTAAAGCAAAACAGGAGAAAAATAAGAGTGAAAATCAGATTGTGGCAAAACAATTTGAGCAACAAATGAAGCCTAATAATAAACCATCTAGTGTTGCTTCTGAAATTAAATTGAAAAGTGCATGTTTACTTGCCACCAAATCTGATATTGATGAGCTAGATTTCAGCAAATCTGTTTGCTATGCTTTTGTGTGCAAAGAGGCGTTATTTTCATTCGAGGACGTGCCTTCCTCTTTGCCTCCTGCTATCACTAACATTTTGCAGGAGTTCGCTGACGTCTTTCCTCAAGACGTGCCACCGGGATTACCACCTATTCGCGAGATTGAGCATCAGATTGACTTAATTCCCGGTGCTTCGTTGCCAAACCGTGCGCCATACCGTACCAATCCAGATGTCGGGGCACGACACCTATGGGGTCCCGAGAGACCCTTTTACGATTCGGCGGGGGGAGAGGTACACGCAAAGAGCAGAACCAGTGATCGACGCGGGAGGTTTTTACCCAGGTTCGGGCCGCTGATCAGCGTAAAACCCTACTCCTGCTTTGTGTTCTTATTGATGTTCTTGAGCCCAGCCTTCAGGAGCGCTCGCAATGAACAGTATGTTCAAAGAGCAGCTGCGCATGCAGAATGGGCCAGAAGTTCTCCTCCTCTGTAGCAGTTGCCTTGGGCCTCCTTTTATATGCTCAAAGGGGTCTCCACAGTGGCAAAATGTACATACATTGAGGTGTAAAGTAGCTACAGGGTATCATACCTAACCCCTGACGGATTAGGACAAGCGCATTTAATGCATCGTGAGGTGTCCGTTTAGGTGTCCTCACTTTCTTGGGGATGGAAAAAGGGGCCATCCCATCAGAACCGCTTAAGCTCTCCTCCACTGGCGTGCCGCCACGCATCCAGGGAAGGAGCCAGAATGTCAGACTTGTTACTGTGCCGAAGCGGTGGCACAGTGGCGAAATCTCGCCAGGCGCCGATCCTTGCCGGGCACCAAACCTTGCCGGGCGCCAGGGCTTGCCGGGCGCCAAGCTTTGCTGGGAACCAAGCCTTGCCGGGCGCCGAGGCTTGCCGGGCTCCACGGGCCATCCCGGCAAGGATCTTGCCGGGGAAGCTGGTCTTCGAATTCCAGCTCTTCTTGTCTGCCGATCCTCAGATCTCTGACTTGATGATTTCCTTGATGACTTGAACCGTCCTCGAGCTGATCCCGGCAAGCCTTGACGCGAGGACGGCTACAACTGCCCGTGCACAAGTAAGGGGTACTAGTGGCCCAATACTTAGTACACCGACAAGAGCCCCCGGGCCTGGGCCATACACGAGTGTGAGGCATTGTTGGGCTAGGCCCAAACAATGCACAGGCACGCATGGCAGGGAATTAACTGCTCGTAAAGATCTTGTTTTACTGTGCCCCCACTACGCGCACGGAGCGCGCGATGTGGGAAGTGTGCCAAAAAGGCTGCAAACTGTTTCGCGCCCAAAGAGGCGCATCCATATTGGGGGATAAACAAGGTGGCCCCGCTCCTTCCCCATAAAAAGGAGAAGTCGTGGAGGCGCAAACCTATTGACCCTCCTCTTCTTCCCAATCTGGCCATCGCCATCGCCTTCCTCTGCTCGAGCTCAGAGCGAAACCTTTCTTCTCTTCTGCTTGCTGCTCCCGCGCTCGTTCCGTCCTCCGGCTTCCATTTCCACAGTCGCCATGCCGCCCAAGGCCAGCAAAGGCAAGGGCACGGACAAGGAGGCGAAGGCTGAAGTTCCGGAGAGCGAACTGGTGAAGATGCGGAAGAGGCTCGTCGTCTTCCCTCCGACGCTCGACGCCGAAACTTTGAAGGGACGATACCAATGCATGTGGGCGAAGGGAACACAAGCTCACCCCGCCACACGCGTAATCCCAGGTGCTAGTTCCAAAGGCGGATCGGACAGATACCCCTTCTTCACTGCGTACTTTTATTGCGGGCTCTGTCCACCTTTTTCCGATTTCTTCAACGACATCATGTATACATACGGCTTCCGCCTTCTTGATTTCACGCCGAATGCCGTATTTTGCATGTCGATCTTTGCCCATCTTTGTGAAAATTTTGCTGGCGTGATCCCCAATTATGCTCTTTTCCGCCACTATTTCTACCCTCGAATCCAAAAAGGAGAGGCGCTCTCTGGATCTATTGCTTGGATTCCAAGGGCCTGGAACAAAGAGATATACCCAGATGGAGTTTACCGCGAAAAGTGGGACGAGTGGCGGGCCGAATGGTGCTGGATCCAGGAAGCAGATCCTCATCCTTTTTGTCATCCCCGGCGACAGAAGGTGGTCCGCGGCAAGGATTGGGGCGATCTCGCCGCAGAAGACGAGAAGCTCACAATCACCACTACCAGGATCCTCCGCTTGAAGGCTGCCGGGCTGACAATGGAGATGATCGGCTTCGACTTCCTCCGCCGCCGCATCGCCCCTCTGCAGAATAGGGGGAGGCCAGCCTGGGAGTATAAGAACGCAGCGGATGTCATGAGTCTGCGCCCCGGGCTGAACAATAACCTGACTGCTATGCAGCTTGGCGCTCTCCGCCAAAAGTTATTCCAGCGCGAAGACAAGCACCGGCTGCCGGCAAGGATCATCCCCTTGTGCAACAACTCTGCATTGGGGTCGATCATTGCCTTTTTGCCGATGTTCAACGCCCACGGCCTTGACCCGACCTGGGTCGAGACAAGCGAGGAAGAAGTGCAGAAATTCTTCGACAATCTGACGGAGAAGCCTATCCGGCAAGAGTCAGATCTTATTCGCGCCACCACAGATCAGGAGGTAGCATACATCGCTACCAGAGTGGAGGAAGCGAATCTTGCCGCGGAGGCTGGCAGCGTTGGATTCACAGAGTGGGAAGCCAGCGATGCAGAGGTGGTGGTGGAGGCAAAACCTGCCGAGGAGAGCAAGGTTGCCGGGGAAGAAGGCGGTGCAGTCGCTGAAAACTCATCCGGCGAAGACACGGCCGAAGAGGAGACGCGAGAGGAGCCCTCGCCCCCGAAGAAGACAAAGCGTGTCCTTCGGAAAGCCGCATCGGGCGTCCCGGCAAGCCAGCCTACATCGAGCGGCAAATCCCCCGGCAAGAAAGTGGCCGGCAAGACCGGACCGCGGCAGGGGGCCCGTCAACAGCCCGCGCGGCGCGCGAGACCCACACCAGCGACCACCGCCGGAGCGGCAGGAGGGTCTCGTACAACCGTGCCAGAGGCTGCCCCGGCGCCTGCCACAGCCAAGCGGCCCAGGACCCCTCCTCCGCCTCCCTGCTCAGACATCGCAACGGAGGTCGACTTCGACAACTCCGGCTTCAGTCCGGAGCGAGGGGAAGAAGAGTGAGTACCTGTCACAACTTCCACCTTCCAATCTGCATCAGTCTTACTGACTAACTTGTATTGTTTCTGTAGTGACACAGAAACCTTGCTGGAGAGAATGGCGAAGAGGTCAAGGACTTCTACGGGCGACGAGCCCCCGGCAGGCTCCACTAGCGTGCCAGAGACCGTCATTGTGAGCCCGGAGCCTAGTCCTCAATGCAGCCCCCAGCGTAAGTTCATTGTCCCTTTTTCTGTTGGCTGGTGCCGAGGCTTTCATTCTTGTCGCTGATATCTTTGGGTTTGCAGGAGAAGAACGGCAACAAGGAGAAGATTGCCCCATTGTGCCTCCTTCATCGACCGCTCCGCCCACAAGCACATCCCCGGCAAGAGATCCTGCCGACGAGCCCGTCCGGATTGAGGAGGAGCCGACAAGCACGGACTCCGGCAACCCACCCCCGGCAACCGGAGTTGCCGGGAGAGGCGAAGCCACCTCTCGACAGCCCGACGCAGGTACTCGATCGCCTCAGAGTGCTAGTTATTCTTTTCCCCCTACTTCTTTATCTTTGGTCACTTCAAAATTTAAAAACTCGATCTTATTCTGACCTCCTCCTTCACCCTTCAGAGTTCTCTGTGATGGAACATATGGACGTCGACGCCGTCATCGAGGAGACCGCCAGGGATGCTGCTGCCGAAGCGGACAGGATTACTGCTAGCGAGGCCACCAAGGATGATGTTGCCGGGGCTGGTGATGCTCTTGACGGGGAGGCCGCCAAGACAGCACAAAAGGAAATCGCGGAAGAACCTGCCGAAGAGGGCGACAGGGAAGCTGGGGACCATACTGACGGCATTCCTGCCGCAGGAGCGCCAGGCGCTGCATCGGCCGCGGAGCCCCCTGTCACTGGTGAGGCGGCCACTGAAGACCAGCCATCAACATCTGACGAGCCCTCATCCAGCAAGTATCTCAAGGTTGGCGAAAACCTATTCATCAACTTGTCAGGGACGGCAAGCACCGAGGCACCAGCCGAAGGAGAAATTTTCGAGGAAATTATTGCCGCTACCGGGCTCGAAGTTGTTGATGATCCCAGCGCTAGCAGTGGCAAGTCTGAAGAGGATCAGCTCCTTCAGGCCATGGGTGAGAACTTCCGCAAACTCCAGGCTCTCCATCGTGCCCGAAAAGAGAAAGCGGACTCCAGAATGGCAGTTGTCGATGCAGCCGAAGCGGATTTTCAAAGGCGTGTCGCACAAATGCAAATCTGGCACGCCGAGGCCCTTCAAGAGCTGGTTGCCGGTCGAGAACAAGTGAGCCAGCAATGGAATGAGGTCCTCCTGAAGCAATCAGACATGGAGAAGGCACATGATGAAGCTGTTCAAAGGATCGCTGCCGAAGATGCTCTCCTGACGGGGCGCCGCGTTGCTCTTGACGCTTTCGAAGAAGATCTCACTGCACGTGAGCAGGCGCTCGCCGCCAAGCTTCGTAGCAAGGATGAAGACATTGAAAATCTTGTCGCGCGGCGGACCCAGGAGCTGGAGCAGAAGCACAAGGAGGCACTCGAAGCTCTAACTGCAAGTCATGCCGGCAAGCTCAAGGAGGCCGTCGATGCTGCCGAAGTTGCAGAGGCCGCCAAGAATGAGCTGAGCGACAAAGTGAAGAGGCTGGAGACAGATCTCGACGAGCATGGCAAGGAGCTCTCGACGCTCAAGGGGGACAGGGAAAAAACCCTCCACTCCTTGGCGGAGATGCAAGTCGCCCTGTCCGACAAGACCAAGCAGCTCTCCTCTGCGGCTGATGATATTGCGGTTCTGGAGCTGAAGCTGACCACGCTGCAGAAATCTCTCGAGGCCGGCAGGCTCGTGAGAAGGCTCTACTCAAGGATCTCCAAGGAGAGAGGAACCTGCTCAAGAGCGCCGCCGCTGCCCAAAACGAGTACAAGAAGGGAGTGGAGATCTGGACTGGTCATCTCATTGCTGCCGCGGAGAAGCTTACCGCAGAACTGTCAACCATGGGCTTGTCGAACTTCAGATATTCTTCCGAGGAAAGAATATCCCCAAGCGCCAGATTGACGATGTTCTTTGAAAGCATCATCAACGCGTTGAGGGCGCTCCAGTCTAGCCGGGCGACCCAACTGGCGAACGAGACTCGCCGGCTATGCCGGGCCGTCCTTCGCAAGGTGCTCCTCAAGGTGGTGCACAGCAATCCCGGCATCGACCTCTCCAGCGCACTCGGCCACCTGCCAAAGGATGCAAATGTTGAGGCGCTTGAGAAGTGCATCGCGCCAATCCTTGAGAAGGTGGACTCCATCAAAAGGATCGAAGGCCATCGCAGGGATTGAGTGCTTCTCTTTTATTCTTGCCGCCATCATCTCATGTAAAAGACAGTTAAGTCTCAAGTTAGGACCGCGGCAACTCATGGATGTAATATAATTTAACTATGTTTAGGCTCATGCTAGCTACTTTCCTTGTCTGATTCCTTTATGTATGGAGTTCATCCTACGCTTACTGAAAAACTTGCCGGCGCGCAACCTGCCGCGAGCGCTGGGTGCGGGACTTCAGCAGCCTGCCGGAGGCGCAGCCCGCCGGCAAGACTCCTTGGCATTCTCAGTGCAGCCACTTAAATCGTTGAGCGGACTCGAAACAAAATAAGGGCGCAACTGATTACAACAAGGGTTCCTTGCCGTGCAGATTTTCCATACAAGGGTCGGAATCGTCTAAGGAACTAACTTGGTAATAAAAGAAAAACTTGCTCTGAGTTTTTAGGACTTAGCTTTCTGTCTTTGTCCTTCCTCCGGCAAGCATACGATTCCGAACGTCACCAACTGGTATTCATGTCTCCCTTCCCCCCCCCCCCGGCAAATGTGCACGCGAGGAATCCTTCTGTCTTTAAGAAAAAGAAAGAAGAGAAAATAAAGAGATGAAACCTTGGCGGTTCGTTAGAACTTACCGGGATCAGGTGTCATACAACATCTTAGACAAACATGCATATATGAATGTGAACATGAGAATGAATAAGGAAATGCACAACACTTAAATTTATCCATCTGTGCTCAGGGTCTGCGCCTGGCTTTGTACAAAGGATCACATGCCTTGCCGGCAAGACTTGTACAAAAAGGTGGTTGCCGGGAGCCCCCGACAACCGCGCCTTATGGATAGAACTTGCGAAGATGTTCGATATTCCAGGAATTACTCACTGGAACACCATCTTCGGTCTCCAGGCAGACAGCGCCAGGCCTGGTGACTCGTACTACCCGATAAGGGCCTTCCCACTTTGGCGTCAACTTGTTTGAATTCTTGGCGGACTAAATCCGTCGAAGAACAAGGTCGCCTTCCTCAAGGCTTCGGGCATGAACTTTGCGGCTATGATAGCGGCGCAAAGCTTGCTGGAAGCGTGCAGCTCGCACAGCAGCCTGAAGACGATTCTCCTCAAGGAGCACAGCGTCATCTTGCCGCAGTTGCTCTTGCTCGAGCTCATCATAAGCGAGCACTCGAGGAGATCCGTGTATGAGTTCCGTGGGGAGAACTGCCTCCGCTCCATACACCAGAGCGAAGGGCGTCTGGCCGGTGGCTCGATTTGGTGTCGTTCTGATTGACCAAAGAACCGCCGGCAACTCATTAATCCAGCGTCTTCCGCACTTTTTCAGCCTGTCAAAAGTTCTGGTCCTGAGACCGCGCAGCACTTCAGCATTGGCCCTCTCCGCTTGGCCGTTGCTTCTCGGGTGAGCAACAGAGGCAAAACAAATCTTGCCGCCAAGGTCTTGGACGTACTGCATGAAGGTGCGACTTGTGAACTGCGTGCCATTGTCGGTGATGATCCTGTTAGGCACACCGAAACGGCAAACAATTCCTTTGAAGAACTTGACAGCCGACTGCGCTGTCACCTTCCTCACTACTTCCACCTCCGGCCACTTTGTGAACTTGTCGATAGCAACGTACAAGTACTCAAAGCCCCCGGTAACACGGGGAAAGGGGCCCAATATGTCGAGCCCCCAGACCGAAAATGGCCAGGAGAGAGGGATTGTTTGAAGAGCTTGAGCTGGCTGATGTAATTTCTTCGAATGAAACTGGCACGCTTCACACCTGGTTACTAGTGCAGTCGCATTCTGGAGGGCGGTGGGCCAAAAGAAACCTTGCCGGAATGCTTTCCCGGCAAGCGCTCTTGACCCTATGTGAGAGCCACACATGCCCCCATGTATCTCTGCCAACAGCTCTAGTCCATCCTCCCGAGGAATGCACTTCAATTTCACACCGTTTGGTCTCTTGTACAGGACGTCATCGATGAACTTGTACATAACAGACCGACGGGCTACTCTCTCCGCTTCTTCTTGTTCCTCAGGGAGTTCACCTGTCTGAAGGAAGTGGACAATGTGTTGCGCCCATGCTGGAGCCTGAGGCTCGACAACTAGGACTAAAGGCATCTCATCCGCCGGGGAAACATTTGTCTCGACAGCAAGGGCCTGAGGCCCTGCCGGAGCCTGTTGTTCCCCGGCAAGTGTGTCGATCCCGGCAACTTCCTTGCCGGCGGCTCCGGGGAGCTCTGCCGGGAAGTACTGGCCAGAGTTCAACTTTCTTCTCTTTTCTTGCCGCATTGATGGTGCCACGGATGGTTGAGTCAATTGGAGCACAAAAGTTCCTGGTTCCACAGGCAACTTGAGGGCAGCACGCTTTGACATGTCGTCAGCAACGTTGTTCTCGGCACGAGGGACATGCTCCATTTGGAGACCGTCAAAGCGCTCTTCCAATTTCCTCACTTCATCTACGTAGGCTTGCATCAATGGACTTTGATAGTTCTTGTTGACCTGCCTGACGACAAGCTGTGAATCACCTTTGATAATGAGCTTTTTGATACCAAGGTCTGCCGCGATCCTAAGACCGGCAAGCAACCCTTCGTACTCTGCAGTGTTGTTGGTTGAACTCTCCCGGGGAAAATGCATTTGGACTACATACTTGAGGTGCTCTCCGGTGGGTGCGACAAGCAGCACACCAGCACCGGCGCCTTGCAGCGAAAAAGCCCCGTCAAAGTACATAACCCATTGCTGATCGGTTTCCTTGCCGGGGAGACTTGTTTCTTGAACTTCTTCGTCTGGTGTCGGGGTCCATTCTGCAATGAACTCCGCCAAGGCCCTGCTCTGAATTGTGGAAGTACTTTCAAACTTAAGACCAAAGCTGGACAGCTCCAACGCCCACTCCACGATCCTGCCGGTTGCCTCCGGATTTTGCAAAATCCGTTGCAACGGAAAGCGAGTGACGACGGTGATCTCATGTGCTTGAAAATAATGGCGCAGCTTTCTTGAGGCCATAAGGAGGCCGAAAAGCAACTTCTGCACACCAGAATATCTTGACCTAGCTCCTTGCAAGAGGGAGCTAACAAAATAAACTGGGCGTTGCACCACCTTTTTCTTCTGCACGGGTTCCTCTGTTTGCGCAGATCCTGTCTTGCTGGGATCAACCCTTGCCGGGGAAGATCTTGCCGCGTCATCTGGCGGTCCTGCCGCTGATGTTGCCTCCTCATCAGCTTCCCTCTGCGCCACCAGCGCAGCACTAACCACTTGATTTGTCGCCGCCAGATACAGCAGCAACGGTTCTTGTGGTTTAGGTGCGACTAGCATCGGCGGAGAAGAAAGGTATTTCTTCAAATCTTGCAGCGCCGCCTCCGCTTCCGGAGTCCATTTCATTGGACCTGCCTTCTTCAAAATTTTGAAGAAGGGCAGGGCGCGCTCAGCAGATTTGGAAATAAACCTGCTTAGAGCAGCAACACAGCCGGCAAGACGACGCACATCCTTGACGCGTCTCGGCGCTTCAATTTGCTCAATGGCTCTGATCTTGTCGGGGTTAGCTTCGATTCCCCGGCAAGATACAAAGAATCCGAGGAGCTTGCCGGAAGGAACACCGGACACGCACTTCTCAGGATTGAGCTTCAAGTTGATCTTGCGCAAGTTCGCAAATGTTTCTTCTAAGTCTTGAATGAGCGTTGCTTTATCCTTAGTTTTGACCACTATGTCGTCCATATATGCCTCCATATTTCTATGGAGTTGTGGCTCAAAACCAATCTGGATTGCTCTGGCGAATGTTGAACCAGCACTTTTCAACCCGAAAGGCATCCGTATAAAACAATACGTACCACATGGGGTGATAAAGGCGGTCTTCTCTTCATCTTCCTTTGCCATAAAAATCTGATGATACCCTGAATAGGCATCAAGGAAGGACAGGAGATCACAACCAGCGGTGGCATCCACAATCTGGTCGATGCGCGGCAAGGGAAAAGGATCTTTTGGACAAGCTTTATTGATATCTGTATAATCGATACAAAGCCTCCATTTCCCGTTCGCTTTCCGCACTACAACCGGATTGGCCAACCAGGTTGGATGAAGCACTCCTTTGACCAGTCCTGCCGCCTCCAGCTTCTTAATTTCTTCGGCAATGAATTCTTGCCGCTCCAAAGCCTGTTACCTCACCCTTTGCTTGACGGGCCGCGCATGAGGACAGACAGCAAGGTGGTGCTCAATTACTTTCCTGGGAACGCCGGGGATGTCAGACGGTTGCCATGCAAACACGTCGACATTCGCCCGCAGGAAAGCAACGAGCGCGCTTTCCTATTTGTCATCTAGGGTGGAACTTATGGTGAAAGTTCCCCCCGTCCCGTCCTCCCTGGCAGGCACCTTCTTGGTTTCCGGCGGGGCAGCCTTGGACTTCTTGTTCTTGCCGGTGGAACTCTCTGGCACGTCCTCGACGAAAGCGCAGCACTCCGAGGAGGTGCGCTTGCCGGAGTTGGCGCCAAGGTTCCTGCCGGTCTTCTTCTTCCCCCCGGGAGTTCCAGCGGCAGGAGCAGATGCCTTGATGGCAGGTGCTGCAACTGCTTCCCGGTAAAGTTGGTCGGCACAGATGAGTGCATCCTTCTTATCGGAATGGATAGTGATGACGCTCAACGGCCCAGGCATCTTCAAGACGTTGTACGCGTAGTGTGATGCCGCCATAAACTTAGCCAGCGCTGGCCGACCAAGGATCCCATTGTATGACATGGGGATCTTGGCGACATCAAACACCACCTTTTCGGTCCTGAAGTTAAGCTCGCTGCCAAATGTTACCGGCAGCGTGATCTTGCCCTTAGGCTGGGTTCTTCCCGGGTTGACCCCTTGAAACGTACCCGTTTCCTCGAGGTCTTCATCGGGAATCTGAAGCTTTGTGAGCACATCTGGTGAGATTAAGTTTAGGCCGGCCCCGCCATCAACTAACATCTTCGTCACCTTGAGGTTGCGAGTTGTCGGGGAAACCAACAATGGCAAACACCCGACCGCAGTTGTGCGATCAAGGTGATCCTCGGCGTCAAAGATGATAGGCGTGCTGGACCACTTCAGAGGCCTACATGCATCGGGGGATGGCTCTGCCGCATTAACCTCCCGCACCCACTGTTTAAGTTGGCGGTGGGAAGAATGCAGCGAGGCACCCCCATCAACGCACATAGCCTCCGTAGCCTTCTGGAATTCCTGCTCACTGGATTCGTCATCTTCTTCATCATCATCTCCTTCTTTATCTCGGCCCCGAGCGGGCCGATCCTTCTGCTGCTTGGCCTTGCCGCGGCGACCTCCTCGGCCACCGCGTTTCTTGCCGGACCCCTCAGCACCATCTTGGGCCTTCTCCTTATCTCGCCTCTCGTATTCGGCCTTCTGCTTCTCGGCAAGCTGCTCAACTTGCCGGCAGTTCTGGAGATCGTGGCCCTTAGTGCGATGGATCTTGCAGTACTGCTTGCCGGAGTTCTCTGACTTGTCGGCAGCCGCCAAGGCCTGACAGGAAGGGCACCCGGCAAGATCCTTGCCGGGGTCGCCAACCTTGGCCTTTTTGGCGGCGCCAGGGTTGCCGGATTCCTCGACGGCAAGCACGGCCTTGCCTCCGCGCTTCCTATTCCGCCGCCGGCCTTTCCTTGACGGAGCCGCGGCATCTTCTTCTTCTGAGTCGCCTGTCGCACCAACAACTTCACCGGGGAGTTTCCTCCCCTCTTCAGCTCGAGCACACTTGTTGGCCAAAGTGTAAAGCTCGGCAATACTCCTGACTTTGTTCATTGCCAGCTCTTCCCGCATCCTGCAGTTACGCACGTTCTGATGGAACGCACTAATCACAGCAGCAGGATGAACGTCAGGAATATTGTATTGCACCCGACTGAATCTCTGCATAAACTTGCGCAGGGACTCGCCCTCCCTCTGAGGGATGATGTGCAAATCACTTTCTTGGCCAGGAGCTTGGTGGCCTCCAACAAAGGCGCCAACAAACTGATGGCACAGATCTGACCAGCAAGAAATAGAATCCTCTGGCAGATGCATCAACCACGACCTGACGTTGGGTTTGAGCACCAACGGGAAGTAGTTGGCAAGTATCTTGTCATCTCGGCCCCCGGCAGCCTGCACCGCAATGGTGTAGATGCTCAGGAACTCCGAGGGATGGGTCTTGCCGTCGTATTTCTCCGGGACCTCTGGCTTGAAGGTTCGGAGATTGGGCCATTGGACTTGCCGCAGCTCACGGGTAAACGCCGGAGGTCCTACCTCGTAAGGCAAGTCTCCTACGTTCCCTGGCGCAGGCTCGTCGACAACAGGCCCCACACGCTTATCAGACTGATAGCGCGCTTCCCGCCGCCGCTCGATGGTTGTTCGAATGTCTTCCTTGCCTCTTTCCTAGAGAACCAGACGCTGATCACGGCGCATCCGTGGATCGGACGACGCCGTGGAAACTTCCTCATGGCGGTCGACTTGCTGAGTCGTCGGCCGCCGCTGATGTCGCGGAGGAGAGTGCACTGTAGTTGCACCACCTCCGGTTTTCTCTGCACCGGCTCGCATCGGATCGATGGGCCTCCGCTGAGAGGGCCCTGCCTCTTGTGGTCCATCCTTGTTAGTGAAGCCGATAAGGCTCTGGATAGTAGCTCGCCACTCCTCCATCTTCTCCGGGGCGGGAGGAAAATCGAGGAGCAGCTGTGCACGTGCCAAGGCTTCCGCTGGCATAGGTGGTGGCGACAGGTGCGAGGTGCGTGAGGTGCTCTGACTCCTAACCAAGTTAGAAGGATCACCGCCACGGGCACGCGACCGCGCACCACCTTCGCCGGCAGCTCGGTGTGCATGCTGGTCCTGCGCATCTTGGGATCTATGCGCAGAAACCTTTTCGTGGGGACGCCCCGAACCACCAGCGCCATGATGTCGCTCATCTCGCACGACCTGGGCAGGTTGCGAGGCTCGCGCCGGCGCGGGAGCTCCAGCAGGCGCTCTTCGATCCCTAGAGTTTGTTGTGCCACCCGTAGGCAACACAACACCATCTCTAGATCCAGCGGCACGCAAGTTACCACTGCCACTGCGAACGATACCGCTCGCTTGGCTTGGGTCACCAGAACGCCGCGGGGGTTCTAGTCCTCTTCCTTCTGCACCCACACCATCGCCTGTCTGCGAAGGCGCGGGCAAAACGGACCCGGACGGTTGTGCTGTCGCAACGTTCTTCTTCTTGGGCGGCATGATGATGAAGATGATGAAGGAACTAGGGCGTCGACCACCAGATCAGGTTCACGCAAACCTCAAACCCCCTACCTGGCACGCCAAAGATGTCGGGGCACGACACCTATGGGGTCCCGAGAGACCCCTTTACGATTCGGCGGGGGGAGAGGTACACGCAAAGAGCAGAACCAGTGATCGACGCGGGAGGTTTTTACCCAGGTTCGGGCCGTTGATCAGCGTAAAACCCTACTCCTGCTTTGTGTTCTTATTGATGTTCTTGAGCCCAGCCTTCAGGAGCGCTCGCAATGAACAGTACGTTCAAAGAGCAGCTGCGCATGCAGAATGGGCCAGAAGTTCTCCTGCTCTGTAGCAGTTGCCTTGGGCCTCCTTTTATATGCTCAAAGGGGTCTCCACAGTGGCAAAATGTACATACATTGAGGTGTAAAGTAGCTACAGGGTATCATACCTAACCCCTGACGGATTAGGACAAGCGCATTTAATGCACCGTGAGGTGTCCGTTTAGGTGTCCTCACTTTCTTGGGGATGGAAAAAGGGGCCATCCCATCAGAACCGCTTAAGCTCTCCTCCACTGGCGTGCCGCCACGCATCCAGGGAAGGAGCCAGAATGTCAGACTTGTTACTGTGCCGAAGCGGTGGCACAGTGGCGAAATCTCGCCAGGCGCCGATCCTTGCCGGGCACCAAACCTTGCCGGGCGCCAAGCTTTGCTGGGAACCAAGCCTTGCCGGGCGCCGAGGCTTGCCGGGCTCCACGGGCCATCCCGGCAAGGATCTTGCTGGGGAAGCTGGTCTTCGAATTCCAGCTCTTCTTGTCTGCCGATCCTCAGATCTCTGACTTGACGATTTCCTTGATGACTTGAACCATCCTCGAGCTGATCCCGGCAAGCCTTGCCGCGAGGACGGCTACAACTGCCCGTGCACAAGTAAGGGGTACTAGTGGCCCAATACTTAGTACACCGACACCAGAGGAGACGAAGGAGATTATGCGTCAAGTACAGGAGCTGCTCGACAAAGGTTATATACGCGAATCTCTTAGTCCTTGTGCTGTTCCTATTATACTAGTGCCAAAAAAGGATGGTACGTCGCGTATGGGTGTTGATTGTAGAGGCATTAATAATATTACTATTCGTTATCGTCATCCTATTCCTAGGCTAGATGATATGCTTGATGAATTGAGTGGCTCTACAATATTCTCCAAAGTTGATTTGCGTAGTGGATACCATCAAATTCGTATGAAATTGGGAGATGAATGGAAAACAGCATTTAAAACTAAGTTCGGTTTATATGAGTGGTTAGTCATGCCTTTTGGGTTAACTAATGCACCTAGTACTTTCATGAGATTAATGAACGAAGTTTTACGTGCTTTCATTGGACGATTTGTGGTAGTTTACTTTGATGATATATTGGTTTATAGCAGATCTTTGGAGGAACATTTGGAACATTTACGTGCTGTTTTTATTGCTCTACGTGATGCACGTTTGTTTGGTAACCTTGGGAAGTGCACCTTTTGCACCGACCGAGTATCTTTTCTTGGCTATGTTGTTACTCCACAGGGAATTGAAGTTGATAAAGCCAAGATTGAAGCTATTGAGAGTTGGCCGCAGCCCAAAACGGTCACACAAGTGAGGAGTTTCCTTGGCCTCGCTGGTTTCTATAGGCGTTTTGTGAGAGATTTTAGTACCATTGCTGCACCTCTCAATGAGCTTACAAAGAAGGATGTGCCTTTTGTTTGGGGTACCTCACAGGAAGAAGCTTTCACGGTATTAAAAGATAAGTTGACACATGCTCCTTTACTCCAACTTCCTGATTTTAATAAGACTTTTGAGCTTGAATGTGATGCTAGCGGAATTGGATTAGGAGGTGTTTTATTACAAGATGGCAAACCTGTTGCATACTTTTCTGAAAAATTGAGTGGGCCTAGTCTGAACTATTCTACTTATGATAAAGAATTATATGCTCTTGTTCGGACCTTAGAAACATGGCAACATTATTTATGGCCCAAAGAATTTGTTATACATTCTGATCATGAATCTTTGAAACACATTAAAAGTCAAGCAAAACTGAACCGTAGACATGCTAAATGGGTTGAATTTATTGAGACTTTCCCTTATGTCATTAAACACAAGAAGGGTAAAGAAAATGTTATTGCTGATGCTTTGTCTCGTCATTATACGATGCTTTCACAACTTGACTTTAAAATATTTGGTTTGGAGACCATCAAAGATCAATATGCGCATGATGCTGAATTTAAAGATGTATTGCAGAATTGTAAGGAAGGGAGAACATGGAACAAGTTCGTCATTAATGATGGATTTGTGTTTCGTGCTAACAAGCTATGCATTCCAGCTAGCTCTGTTCGTCTTTTGTTGTTGCAGGAGGCGCATGGAGGAGGATTAATGGGACACTTTGGCGTGAAGAAGACGGAGGATATACTTGCTACACATTTCTTTTGGCCAAAGATGAGACGGGATGTTGAGCGTTTTGTTGCTCGCTGCACTACATGTCAAAAAGCTAAGTCACGACTCAATCCTCATGGTTTATATATGCCTTTGCCTGTACCTAGTGTTCCTTGGGAGGATATATCTATGGACTTTGTTTTAGGTTTACCTCGAACAAAGAAGGGGAGGGATAGCATATTTGTTGTCGTGGATAGGTTCTCGAAAATGGCACACTTTATACCATGTCATAAAAGCGATGATGTTGTTAATGTTGCTGATTTGTTCTTTCTTGAAATTATACGCTTGCATGGTGTGCCAAATACTATTGTTTCAGATCGTGATACTAAATTTCTTAGCCACTTTTGGAGATGTTTATGGGCTAAGTTGGGGACTAAACTGCTTTTTAGTACTACATGTCACCCCCAAACTGATGGACAAACTGAAGTAGTCAATAGAACATTGTCTACTATGCTTAGGGCTGTTTTGAAGAATAACAAGAAAATGTGGGAAGAATGCTTGCCTCATATTGAATTTGCTTATAATCGTTCATTGCATTCTACTACTAAGATGTGTCCTTTTGAAATTGTGTATGGTTTCCTTCCTCGTGCACCAATTGATTTGTTGCCTCTTCCATCTTCGGAGAAGGTTAATTTTGATGCTAAACAACATGCTGAATTGATCTTAAAAATGCATGAGTTAACTAAGGAGAACATTGAGCGTATGAATGCTAAATATAAACTTGCTGGAGATAAGGGTAGAAAACATGTTGTGTTTGCACCTGGAGATCTTGTTTGGTTACATTTGCGTAAGGATAGATTTCCTGATTTGCACAAATCAAAGATAATGCCACATGCTGATGGTCCTTTTAAGGTGTTAGAGAAAATAAATGATAATGCATATAAACTTGAGCTGCCTGCAGATTTTGGGGTTAGTCCCACTTTTAACATTGCAGATTTGAAGCCTTATTTGGGTGAGGAAGATGAGCTTCCGTCGAGGACGACTTCATTTCAAGAAGGGGAGGATGATGAGGACATCAATACCATTGTTACACCCACAGCCCCTGCTGCTATACATACTGGACCAATTACTAGAGCTCGCGCACGCCAATTAAATTATCAGGTACTTTTGTTTCTTGGTAATGATTCTAATGTTCATGAGAATATGATGCTGCCTAAATTGGATACATTTGTTTTGCTTACAAATGAAGGGCCTAGCTTGGACAAGAAAGAGGAACCTTGGAGCAAGTTCAAGCATGGAGATGATGGCATGCGCAAGGGGAACAAGAACGGAGTTACAAGTGATGATTTCAGGACTTTGAAGCCACCATAATGAGTGCAGGAAGCCTTGGACGAAATATACAAGATGCCACTTCATAAATTTCGTCCAGAGGCTATTATAGGTGCTGCGTCACCTTATTATTGGGCCAGGCCCATGTAATTTCGAAATACTTGAGTATAGGCTGTTTTTAGAGTCCGTATGTGTGGGGAAACAAGAGATAGTGTTGGTTTTGGACCCCTCCTTCAAGGGCCACAAAATCCCCTCCTCTTCCTCCATATATACAGCCCTTAGGGCACCGTTTAGACTTTGGGTTTTGTTTAGATTAAAAGTTCGCCATAGCTGCAACTTCGCGTACTTCGTTTGTGTTCAATGACCAGACCAAGACGTCACAGAACCCCACCTTGATCAATAAAGCTTTCATCTTATATTCGCAATATCCAGATTGCAAATCTGAGTTTCTTGCTTGTTCTTCGTTTGCTTGCAGGAGATAGACCCTCGTGGTCAGGTTGATTGTGCTCCGGCGTGGTCAATAACCTCTCGGAGTTGGTTTAGCGATTGCTAAGGCGCGACGTCCTCGCACGTTCGTAGTCGGATCGTCAAAGTCTACTCCACCAAAAACGATAGCTATCATCTCATCGAAAGATCGGGACACCCTCGCCTCTATCAAGTAGTGCGAAGATGAAACATACTAGAGGTAATCATGGCAATCATGTCATGTGTGCAAATAGTGGGCATATATAATGCACATGCTATATCTCAAGCATGAAGACAAGATATGGGCAAGGTATCATCATTGTATCGGCAATAAGTCTTATGAAGATAGCTATTGAACATCATGACTCTCCCAACACAAGAATCAACAATAGCATGGGGCATGTATAGAACATGGCAATAGCAACAAGTATCTCCACCAAGCATGCAAATACACATAGTAGTAGTGGAATGGTGAATCATATGTAAGTGCAAGCAAGGGTCACAATTGCATGATAAAGTCATAGAAAGAGGCATAATTTGCAAAGTGGACACGATAAAATGGGCATAAAGTGACAAGTGGTAAATAGCCCAAAGTCGTGTGAGAGTCAAGTAAAATAAATGCGCGTAGTCCTTGCGCTAGGGAAACGGTGTGAAAGACAATCCACAGAATCCCAAAGCATCATTGCTGTCAAGAGCTCATTTCATCAACTCATGGGATTTTGAGGTTAACGAGTGTGCATAAGTACCTACACAAAACAAAGGCAAAAGAAAAATTGTGTGTGCATGGTATATGTACACATCATCCATTATGATGCATACGTGCGTGTGTTGGGTAGCACAAAATATCCAATGCTCAAATAAATGAGATGCATGCTATAGAAACATGTCATCCATCGTGAAAGGTTTGTTATTATGTATAGCGTAATGTAGACTCAAATTGTGTAATGCATCACGTGAAGCATCTAGAGCATTATCATGAATGGTATGCATATTGTGCACACAAGGGATGGAATCATGCGATCTAGAATAATTTTCATGGCATGGCATATAGGATGAATTGCACAAATTGTTCAATGGAAGCATATCGATATCATTGCAAGAGAAACATAATCCAATAACAATCATCTTGTTATCTATGCCATAAGTGCAAATGGGATTTGTTTTAATTGGGTATGTGTAGCGACCCGACCCGGTAAGAGTCGAAGTCTCTGTGCTTACCGTGCTAGTCCCTAGATCGACTTGCTAGCACACACAGTACTCGATGAAATAACAGAAATAACACACATCTCTTTATTACATCGATAGTCCAGGAGCAATACATTTATTACAAAATAGGGCGTAATGCCAAATAAAACAAATACTGCGGAAGCAAAGTAGTAAATGAGTCCAACTCCACGAGCAAGGTTGAGTGTAGAACATCGACCTATCGCACCTTAATACTCATCGGATATATCTGCAACGTGATAACTTGCAACCATATAGGTCAGTACATTGAATGTACTGGCAAGTCACATCATAAGATTAAAGAACCTATTTGTACATGTAATCTGGCTGGTGGAAAGCTCTAAGTTTAGTTTTTGCATAAAGCTAGTTTTTCCCTATTGCAAAAGATATTATTCTACTACTACAAAATAGCATAGGATGAGTTGGCAAACCCAACTCAATCCATTCCCAAAGTTTCATTTAAATCCAACTGATTTAATTAAGGGTGATGAGATATCTCGGCATTTCCACTACTAGATGCTCAAGTTGTCCGTAACCGGGGACACGGCTAATCGATTACGTTGACACTCTGCAGAGGTTGCGCACTTTTCCCTACAAGATTCGACCACCTCCATGATTGGAATATCGAGACATAGTCTTTCGAAAGTGTTCCCCCTTAACCCATGGATAGGCCGGTACACCTACCATAATCTACATCTGCTAGCCTATCCCGGAAGGGGTCACACTAACTACTCAACTAAGCCAGAGCCCATATTGGCTTGTGGATGTACACGTAAGCTTCTAGACATGAAAATAAGTTTGATCCCTTTGATCCTGAGCAGACGGACCACTAGTGGTGCACCACCATGGGTTTCCCATGCATGCCCCACTGTACTTCGCCACCATACAAACCAGCTTCCGCCCAGGTAGTTCATTAATTATCTTAGGTCCTGTTTACTACACTGTCACTCATACTTTAAAATGATCACACCCCAATCCACGTCTACTTTAGCGAAGCAACATAATGTAAAACGGTGGCAATAATGTTGTAAGGTCCAGACCTACCTCAATGAACTACTGGGTGTAAAGCATAGCCATCCAGCATAAATTCCTACCATGCTGTCCTACCGCAAAGAACTAAGTGCATAATAAAAACATAGGTAATGAAAGCATGATCAAGATGTAACTTGCCTTGGTACTGCTGGTTGAATTCTAGAGACTGATAGTATTCTGCTTCGCACTCCGGACAATCTATCACAAAGTAAATAAACATCCATAAGCAATCATTCCAGAGAACCAAAATAACATGCAAAGCAAAAAGTCTCAGAAAAACCAAATGAACGTACAACACACTTAGCTATCACAAAAAAATATTCTAAGTGCAAAACAACATATGACACATGGTTCAAAAAGTGATGTGAACTATAGTGCATACTAGGCATACTAGTAAAAATATTAATGGACAGATCCTAGTGTGTGAAAAAATATCGTGACAATGGTCCAGGTGATAGGGTTTGGCTACGGTGACAAAACGCAAAAAGAATCAACTTAATCGGAGCTACAGTTTAGGAGATATGGCCACTTGAAGTTTGAATTCAAATCTGAATAATTTCAAATTTGAATCTGACAAAGTTTACAAAAATGACACTACTTGATAGGTCTAATCAATATGAAGAATTTGCCGCTGGTTTCATAGAGTTTGGATCTACGGTTAAAAAGTTATGACTACTCGAAGTTCAGGGACTAATCTCTGATAAAAGGGACTAAACAGTGAAGAAAACATAGCGATCAGCTCCCTGGCCATGTGGCGGCTTGTGGGTGGCTGAGCAGCGTCCGCTGCGGGAATTATACGGCGAACAGCCACTAAATAAGTAAAACAACTACCGCGGCTAAAAAAAGAAATAAACCGAGATCGGTTTAACTAAACCGATCGGTTTACTAAACCGCGGTTAACCGATTTAAACTAAAAAAACTAACAGAACAAGGGGGGCGGGCGGCTCACAGCGAGCGACGATGACGAACAGGGCACGGCGGCGCTGGCTCGGGCGACGGACGGGGCGGTGGCTGTGGTGGCCTCCGAGGGTGGGGAAGAAACCGAAGGGGACGAGCGCGACAAGGGGGTCGCGGTGGTGGTGGCGGCGCGCTTCGGGGTGGTCGGGACGGGCGGAGCGAAGGGCGGCGGCCTGGTGCTCCAGCGAGGGCGTAGGTCGTCGGGGCGGTGTCTCCGGCGGTTCCTAGGGGCAAAACAAATATCAAATGGATGAAACTCGATGAGTTACGAAGGTTGACAAAAAGAAAAACAAGGTAGGGGAGTCTACGGTGACGGAAAACTCCGGCGAGATACTCCGGCTCCGGCGAAATCCAAAGTGGCACGCGTCGGCTATGGGTGGTGTGAGGCAAAACGGAGTGGCAGAATGGAGAGAGGGGGTCTAGGGGCTTTTATATGCGTGGAGAGGGGTGCTCGGGGCTGCGGGATAAGCCTTATCCCCCGAAGGCGAGGTGCGGCGGTTGCGGGCGGCGGGCTCGTGCTCTATCCCGAGCGGGAGAGGCGGGAGGTTGGGGACGACGGGGGTGGGCCCTCCTGGCAGTGGGAGCGGCTGCGAGCGTGAGAGAGAGACGAGGCGGGTGAGCGAAGCGGCTAGGCTAGGCGGGCGTGGGGCTGCGCCTTGGGCCATTTGTGCGGCTGGGCCGACGGGGCGCTCCTGGGCCAAGCTGGCCTCGGTCCAGGCGGTGTGTGTGTGTTGTGTTTTTTTATAGAAAAGCTTTTGGAGCCCAAAACAAATCAAAACAAAATCCTAAAAATACCACGATAATTTCTAAAATTATCTTGGAATATCTAGACCATAGTGAACATTAATCTAAGCACAGAAAAAAAAAACATTTCCTAATGCAACTAATGCACTTTTGGCAAATAAAATAAATACCAAATAAACTATAAAAACTCCAACTAATATTCAAATGAAATTTCCAACTCTTTTATAATTTGAGGAAGTCATCTTATCCCCTCTCATTTGTTCTTCTTGAGTGGAAAATATTATTTGAATATTGCAAAAACTCCAAAAATGCAATAAAATATGATATGCATTGAATGATTCTACTAACATACAAATTTAATAAAAATTGGGATGTTACAAACCTACCCTCCTTAAGATGAATCTCGCCCTCGAGATTCGGGTTGGCCAGCAAAAAGGTGTGGATGGTCCTGCCTGAGATCTTCCTCTCGTTCCCAAGTAGCTTCCTCCTCGGTGTGGTGGCTCCACTGAACCTTGCAGAACCTGATGATCTGGGCGCGAGTGATCCTCTCTGCAGTCTCAAGAATCTTAACAGGCTTCTCCTCATAAGTCAGATCGCTCTCCAACTGAATTTCCTCCAGTGGCACTGTGTCTCTCGAAGGAATATCTGCCATCTCTGCATGACACTTCTTCAGCTGGGAAATACGAAACACATCATGAAATCCTGACAAAGCCTCTGGTAATTCCAACTGGTATGCAACCTCTCCTCTATGTTCCAGAACTCTATATGGCCCCACAAATCATGGTGCTAACTTTCCTTTGACTCCAAGCCTCTTAATACCTCGAAGTGGAGACACTCAAAGATATGCTCTATCTCCCTCTTCATAGACCACTTCCTTGCGTTTAGCATCAGCATAACTCTTCTGTCTAGACTGAGCTTTCTTAAGTCTGTCACGAATCAGTTTGGCCTTCTCCTCAGAATCTCTGATCAAGTCTGGTCCAAACAATTTGTGATCTCCAACTCCATTCCACATCAGAGGTGTCCTGCATTTCCTGCCATACAATGCCTCGAAAGGGGCCATCTGCAAACTGGCTTGATAGCTGTTGTTGTATGATAATTCTGCATAAGGTAAGTTATCATCCCAACTAGATCCATAGTCTAGCGCACAAGCTCTCAAAATGTCCTCCAGAATATAATTGACTCTCTCTATCTGCCCATCTGTCTGCGGATGGAAGGCTGTACTGAACTCTAGCCTGGTACCAAAAGTTTTGTGTAGCTGATTCCAAAACTTTGAGGTAAACTGTGTTCCTCTATCTGATACAATGCTCCTCGGAACTCCATGCAGACATACGATCTTGGTCATATATATCTTTGCCAGCTTAGCACTTGTATAGGTGGTCTTCACTGGAATGAAGTGAGCAACCTTGGTCAAACAATCAACTATCACCCAAATGGAATCATAACCTGAACGGGTCCCGGGTAATCCCGTGATAAAGTCCATACCAAGCTTATCCAATTTCAAATCAGGTATCGGCAACGACTGAAGTAAACCTGCTGGTTTCTGATGCTCTGCCTTTACCCTCTGACATACATCACATGTTGCCACATACTCGGCAATTTCTCTCTTCATACCGGCCCACCAAAAACTTTCCTTCAAGTCCAAATACATCTTGGTGTTGCCTGGGTGTATCGAGTATGGTGAGTCATGAGCCTCTTGAAGAATCAACTTCTTGATCTCTGGATCATTGGGTACACAAATACGTTGCTCAAACCATATGGTACCATGTTCATCCTCACGGAATCCTTCTGCTTTCCCTTTGATCATCATTTCCCTTATTTGAGCAATACCTTGGTCCAACTTCTAGGCTTCTCTGATTCTTCCCAACAAGGTGGACTGTACCTCGAGTGCGGCAACATAACCTCTTGGAACTATTTCCAACTGAAGGTCTCTAAGGTCATCACATAGCTCCTGAGGTAAACCTCCTGCTGTAAGAGTATTAACATAACTCTTACGGCTCAAAGGATCCGCTACAACATTGGCTTTTCCTGGATGATAATGCAACTCATGTCATAATCCTTTATAAGTTCCAACCATCTCCTTTGCCTAAGGTTCAACTCCTTCTTCGTGAAGATATACTTCAAACTCTTGTGATCCATGTAAACATCACAACGATTCCCAATAAGATAGTGTCTCCATGTCTTGAGTGCATGCACTACGGCTGCCAATTCCAAATCATGCATGGCATAGTTCAACTCATGAGGTCGAAGCTGTCGTGAGGCATAAGCTACAACTTTTCCCTCTTCCATAAGGACACCTCCAAGTCCATAACATGAAGCATCACAATACACCTGAAAGTCCTTGTGTACGTCAGGCAGAACTAGCACTGGGGTTGTAACCAAATGCTTCTTCAACTCTTGAAAGCTGGCTTCACACTCCTCAGTCCAAACGAACTTGGTGTCCTTCTTCAACAATGACGTCATGGGCCTTGCAATCTTGGAGAAATTCTTAATAAATCTCCGGTAATATCCTGCAAGTCCAAAGAAAGTGTGAATCTCTCCAACTGTGGTTGGTGCCTGCCATTTTGTGACTGTCTCTACCTTGGTAGGGTCCACTGCAATCCCTTCACCTGACACAACAAGTCCAAGAAATCCGACTTCCTTCAGCCAAAACTCACACTTGCTGAACTTGGCATAAAGTTGATGTTCTCTGAGCTTCTCCAAAACTAAGCGCAGATGTTCCGCGTGTTCCTCCTCATTCTTGGAGTAAACCAATATATCATCAATGAATACCATAACGAACTTATCCAAGAACTCCATGAATACCTTGTTCATCATGCTCATAAAATAGGTAGGGGCATTAGTCAAACTAAAGGACATGATTGTATACTCATAAAGCCCATACCTTGTGGTAAAAGCTGTCTTGGGTATATCCTTCTCACGGATCTTCAACTGGTGATAACCCGATCGAAGATCGATCTTGGAGAAAACACTAGCTCCTTCTAGCTTGTCAAACAAGTCATTGATCATCGGCAGAGGATACTTGTTCTTGATGGTCACCTTGTTCAAAGAGCGGTAATCCACACACATCCTCAAGGTTCCATCCTTCTTCTCCACTAAGAGTACTGGGGCTCACCAAGGTGATGAACGCGGGCGAATATACCCTTTCTCCAACAACTCCTTAATCTGCTTCTTGACTTCCTCCAAATCGTTAGCAGGCATCTGATACGGCCTTTTGGAGATAGGTCCTGTGCCTGGCAGCAACTCAATCAAAAACTCAATCTCCCGATCTGGCGGCATACCTGGTAACTCATCTGGAAATACATCGGGATAATCCTCTACCACTGGTACTTCTTCCTGGATAACTCCAGTAAGAGAGTTTACTTGAGTCCTCTTAGGCTTAAGCCTGGATACATACTTGATCCTCTTCTTCTTTGGGGTGGTGAGAAAAATCGATCTACTAGCACAATCAATGTTTCCCTCATACTTGGACATCCAATCCATACCTAGGATTACATCCAACCCTTGTGACTCTAGTATGATCATATCTATGGGAAAAACATGTCCCCCTATATTCAAAGGTAACTGGAAACATCCCTGACTAACCATAGACTCTTCTCCTGGGGAACTCACTAGAATGGGTGACTTAAGAGCTATGGTAGGCAACTTATGTTTATCCACAAATCCCCTTGATATGAATGAATGCGATGCACCAGTGTAAAAAAGAATGAGTGCTGGAAATGAATTTACCAAAAACTTACCAATCACTGCATCACGTTGCTCATAGACCTCTTCCACATTGACATGATTCACATGCCCCTTAGTGAAAGGATTGGGCTTCTTGCCTCCAGAATTCCCATTGCCATTTCCATTTCCATTCTGCTGCTCGGGACACTCGTTGGAGTAGTGAACTGTCTTCTTGCACTTGAAGCAGGTGATGTGACTCAGATCCTTCTTCATCGGTGTAGAAGAGCTAAAATACTGCTGATTGCCATTTCCTCCATTGCCATTGCCATTGCCATTGCCATGCTTGTGACCATGGTGGTTGTGTCCATTTCCTCCATGCTGAATGTGACCTCCATGGTTATGATGATTCCCTCCAAACTTGTTAGTGCCTGATCAAGAACTTCCTGAGTACGGGCTGTACCGGGGTTTCTGCTGAGCTCCAGAGTTATACTTCTCCTGACCGTTCTTCCTCTTATGGTTCTCCATCTGCTCGTGCTTGCCTTCGAGAATGGTAGCCTTGTCAACCAGCTCCTGATAGTTCGCAAAGGTCGCCACAGTCAACTGAACTCCCAACTCGTCGTTCAGTCCCTCCAGAAACTTCTCCTGTCTGGCTGCATCAGTGGCCACATCATCTGGGGCATAACAGGCCAGCCTACTGAACTCATCAACATACAGAGATACCATGCATCCTCCATGGCACAAGCTGCGAAATTCCTTCTTCTCCAGACTCATGGCTCCAGCTAAGACATGAGCAGTTCAGAATGCCTGCTGGAACTGAGTCCAAGTCACACTCTCCATGGGGTACGTGGTGGTGTAGTTCTCCCACCATGCAGCTTCCGGTCCATCCAGCTGGTGGGCGGCAAACCTCACTCTCTAGCGTCATTGCATCCTATTGTGGCCACCTCCCTTCCTATCTTGCGGAGTCAGTCATCTGCGACGATCGGCTCCGTGCTGCTGGAGAACACGGGTGGGTTCAGCCTCAGAAAACGAGTAAGACTGTCAACTGGGGGTGGCGGCGGTGGATTGTTGTTGTTGTTGTTGTTGTTGTTGTTGTTCTGGTTCTGGTCCTGGATGAGCATCTGCATAAGAGCATTCTGCTGCTGGATCAACTGGGTGACCTCCGGCGGAAAGTTGGATACCGGGTCACGTCTCGGAGACATCTGATGGGTTTAAAGCGGATGAGAAATTAGAATAGAATAAGGGCCTAGTGGGGAAAATCACTACCCATATGCAAATGAGGCAAATAAAACTCCAAATCACACCAATCACTTCAATCGAGTTCACACAATCAAGCCTACACGAGGTCTCACAAACGACGACGAACTAAGCGGAAAATCTAATCGCATAGCGAATCACTAATGTATAAATGGTGGTCTGCTAGTACTCGTTGGTAGAAAACTCCATTAGAGCAATGTCAGCTCCAGCTTCTTCTTTGTCAAGGTCGTCTTCAAAGAGCATGGTGTCGTCAGGCTGAGCAAACTCAGAGATGGGGGTCAACAACTATTTTATTAAAGTAAAGAAGAGAAAGAAATGAATGGAGAAGACTATAGACCAACGGATATATAGGGAAGTTTTAAAATAGAATTTTCATCATATGGCTTTTCCATTTTCTAGGGGTCACGTCCTATAGTCAATCTGGCTCTGATACCATCTTGTAGCGACCCGACCCGGTAAGAGTCGAAGTCTCTATGCTTACTGTGCTAGTCCCTGGATCGACTTGCTACCTACGACAAAAACCACGATGGTGTTTCATCAAGTTTGCTGTTTAAACCTTCTTCAAGGACCGGACGTAGTCAAATTCGATTCAACTAAAGTAGGAGAAATAGACACCCGTCAGCCACCTTTATGCAAAACTAGTTGCATGTCAGTCGGTGGAACCGGTCTCATGTGCGTGGACATGTAAGTTTGGTCTGGGCCGCTTCATCACACAATACCGCTGAATCAAAATAAGACGTTGGTGGTAAGCAGTATGACTATCATCGCCCATAAATCTTTGTGTTCTACTCATGCATATCATCTACGCATAGACCTGGCTCTGATGCCACTATTGGGAAACGTTGCATGGAAAACAAAAATTTTCCTACGCACAGGCAAGATCTATCCATGGAGATGCATAGCAACCAGAGGGGGAGAGTGTGTCTACGTACCCTCGTAGACCATAAGCGGAAGCGCTTCACAACGCGGTTGATGTAGTCGAACTTTCTTCGCGCTCCAACTGATCTAGTACCAAACGCACGGCACCTCCGCGTTCTGCACATGTTCAGCTCGGTGACGTCCTCCGCCTTCTTGATCCAGCAAGACGGTGAGGTAGTAGATGAGTTCTGGCAGCACGACGGTGTGGTGACGGTGATGGTGATGTGATCTCCGCAGGGCTACGCCTAAGCACTACGAAAATATGACCGAGGGAGTAAACGGTGGACGGGGGCGCCGCACACGGCTAAGACAATGTTGTGTGTTTGTGTGGCGCCCCCTCCCCATGTATATATAGGTGGGATGGGAGAGGGGGGCTGCCAGGGCGCGTCCCTAGGGGCTGGCCACCGGCCCTAGGGCTCCTGCCCTCCTGCGCCCCCCTTTCCTTGTATGGACAAGGGTGAAAGGAAAGAGGGGGAGAGGGAAGGAAGTGGGAGTCCAACTCCACTCTTTCCTTTCCTCCTCCCCTTTCCTTTCCCTCCCCTTAGGCCGGCCCTATAGAGGGCGCACCAGCCCGTTGTGGGCTGGTGTGTTCCCTCACTTGGCCCATAAGGCCCATATCTTTACCGGGGATGTTCGAAAATCCTTCCGGTGACCCGATAAGTACCTGGTACCCTCCGAAACACTTCCGGTGTCCGAATACCATTGTCCTATATATCAAACTTTACCTCTCGACCATTTCGAGACTCCTCGTCATGTCCGTGATCTCATCCGGGACTGCGAACAACATTCGGTCACCAAATCATATAACTCATATAATACTATATCGTCAACGAACGTTAAGCGTGCGGACCCTACGGGTTCGAGAATTATGTAGACATGACCGAGACACCTCTCCGGTCAATAACAAATAGGGGAACCTGGATGTCCATATTGGCTCCTATATATTTTACGAAGATCTTTATCGGTCGAACCGTTATGACAACATACGTAATTCCCTTTGTCTATTGGTACGTTACTTGCTCGAGATTCGATTGTCGGTATCCTCATACCTAGCTCAATCTCATTATCGGCAAGTCTCTTTACTCATTCCGTAATACATCACCTCATGACCAACTCCTTAGTCATTTGCTTGCAAGCTTATGATGTGTATTACCGAGAGGGCCTAGAGATACCTCTCCGATACTCGAAGTGACAAACCCTAATCTCGATCTATGCCAACTCAACAAACACCTTCGGAGATACCTGTAGAGCATCTTTATGATCACCCAGTTACGTTGTGACATTTGATAGAACACAAGGTATTCCTCTGGTATCCAGGAGTTGCATAATCTCATAGTCAAAGGAATATGTATTTGACATGAAGAAAGCAATAGCAATAAAACTGAACGATCATTATGCTAAGCTAACAGATGAGTCTTGTCCATCACATCATTCTCCTAATGATGTGATCCCGTTATCAAATGACAACACATGTCCATGGTTAGGAAACCTTAACCATCTTTGATCAATGAGCTAGTCTAGTAGAGGCATACTAGGGACACGGTATTTGTTTATGTATTCACACATGTATTTAAGTTTCCGATCAATACAATTCTAGCATGAATAATAAACCTTTATCATGAATAAGGAAATATAAAATAACAACTTTATTATTGCCTCTAGGGCATATTTCCTTCAGATTCACGTTCCCTACTTTGATAATTTGATATGTGGGTGGACCGGTGCTTGGGTGCTGTTCTTACTTGCACAAACAACCCACTTATGATTACTCCCTCTCGCAAGCATCCGCAGCTATGAAAGAAGAATTAAGATAAATATAACCATAGCATAAAACATAAGGATCCAAATCAGCCCCTTACAGAATAACGCGTAAACTAGGGTTTAAGCTTCTGTCACTCTAGCAACCCATCATCTACTTATTACTCCATAATGCCTTCCCGTAGGTCCAAGTATGATGAAGTGTCATGTAGTCGACGTCCACACAACACAACTAAAGGAAGCAACAACATACATATCATCAAAATATCGAACGAATGCCAACTTCACATGATTACTTATAACAAGACTTCTCCCATGTCCTCAAGAACAGAAGTAACTACCCACAAATAATATTCATGTTCAAGATTAGAGGGGTATTGAATATGCTTAAGGATCTGAACATATAAATCTTCCACCAAATAAACCAACTAGCATCAACTACAAGATGTAATCAACACTTCTAGCAACCGACGGGTACCAATCTGAAGTTTTGGGACAAAGATTAATACAAGAGATGAACTAGGGTTTGAGATGAGATGGTGCTGGTGAAGATGTTGATGAAGACTGGTCCTCCAATGATGAGAGGATCGTTGGTGATGTCGATGGCTTCGATTCCCCCCTCCCAGAGGGAACTATCCCCGGCGGAGTCGCTGCGCTGGAAAGCAGGAGTGCTCCTGCCCAGGTTCTGCCTCGAGACGGTGGCGCTCCATTTCGAAAGTCTCTCCCTTATTTTTTTCTAGGTCAAAACCTAACTTATAGCAGAAGATGGGCACTGGAGGCCATGTGTGGGACCCACAATGCATCAAGGCGCGCCTGGGGGGTGCCCTGTTGCCTTGTGAGCAGCCGGTGGCCCCCCTCTGGTATTTCTTTGCTCTAGTATTTTTTATATATTCAATAAAAAATCTCCATGAAGTTTCAGGTCATTTGATTTCTGTAGAATAGGTGATGAGGACATCAATACCATTGTTACACCCACAACCCCTGCTGTTATACATACTGGACCAATCACTAGAGCTCGCGCATGCCAATTGAATTACCAGGTACTTTCGTTTCTTGGTAACAATTCTAATGTTCATGAGAATATGATGCTGCCTAAATTGGATACATTTGTGTTGATTACTATTGAAGGGCCTAGCATGGACAAGAGGGATGAACACTGGAGCAGAAACAAGCATGAAGATGAAGGCGCGTGCGGAGGGAACCAGAATAGCGTTTCTAGTGCAGATTTCGGTACTTTGAAGCCTCCTTGATGACATACAAGGACATGGACGAAATATACAAGATGCCCTTTCATAAATTTCGTCCATAGTTTATAATAGGTGCTGTGCCACCTTATTTTTGGGCCAGGCCCATGTAATTTTGAAATACTTGAGTATAGGCTATTTTTGGAGTCTGTATGTGTGGGGAAACAAGAGTTAGGGTTGGTTTCGGACCCCTCCTCCAAGGGGTCACGAAATTCCCCTCTCTTCCTCCATATATACAACCCTTAGGGCAACATTTAGACTTTAGGTTTTGTTTAGATTAAAAGTTTGCCATAGCTGCAACTTCAAGTACTTCATTTGTGTTCAACGACCAGACCAAGACGTCACAAAACCCCACTTTCATCAATAAAGTTTTCCTCTTATATTTGCAATATCCAGATTGCAATCTCAGTTTCTTGCTTATTCTTTGTTTGCTCGCAGGAAATAGACCCTCGTGGTCAGGTTGATCATGCTCCGGCGTGGTCAATAACCCCTCGAAAGTTGGTTTAACGACTGCTAAGGCGCGACGTCTCGCACGTTCATAGTCGGGTCGCCAAGGTCGACTCACACAGAAAATGATAGCTATCTCATCAAAACATCGGGGTACCTTTGCCTCTATCAAGTGGTATCAGATTTCCAGGTTGCTCGGTGAGATTTTCTAGTTTTCATAGTTTAGATCGAGTCTGTTCTTCATACCTACAGTCCACGAAAAAGCCAAAAAAAATTAGGGTTAGTTCATCATATCCGAACCAATCTGAGCCTTTGCATAATCTTTTTAGAGTTTTTCTTTGTTGAATTTGCGGTTGCATTGTCGTGTCAAGTTGCTGGTCTTAGCGCTAGTCCTCTAGAGTTTTGAGTTCTGTCATAGTTTGTCACGCCGCCGCCGCACCATCTTCATCGTTGTTGCCATATACCACCACCACATATCTGCCACCAATCCGAGTTCCTATACACCACCACATATCCGCCGTTGTTCCGTAAAAACACCACATATCCGCCGCCATCATGCCACCAGTCCGACTTGCCACCATATACATCTCCGCCATCACTCCGAGTTGCCACCAGATACATCTTCACCACCAGTCCGAGTTCCACCAGATTCATCTCCACCACCAATCCTATTCCGAGTCCAGTATTTACTTCCCTGTTATTTATTTCCAGGTCACGTCCAACTACGAGTCATCACCAAGTCGAAATCCCCAACTTTCGAGACACCCCCAGAAGAAAAATAGTTCCAGTTTCAAAAAAAGAGAGGAAAAAAGTGCAAAAAAAGTGAAAAAAAAGGAGATTCAGAGTGTGCTCCTCCCTAGTTTACGTGCAATGCCATGATTTTATTTGTGTTCTAGGCTCGCGTCTCTAGCACGGTCTAGCCTAGGACCAGCATAGTACCGTCGTTGAGAGCTTATTCAACTTTGCATCTCTGAATTGATTATTGCTGACATTTTTGCTACCATATCATAAGCCTTCCCAGCTCCACATACATCTACATCGTGCGTTTGACACCACCTGGCAATCGCTCTGTCCAAGCTTTGAGAGTTTTGACAACAACGGTTGCCGATCACCACCTACGTCTGGGTAAGAACTGGTAAGAATTTGAGATTTGCTTGACGGACTTGTGACACCCCACCACTTTCTAGTAGTCTGTAGGATCATATTCTTGTGTGTTTCTATTGCTGCTAACCATGGCAGGATCACAAGCCGACGAGATTGACTGGGAGAACATGACAAAGAAGGAGCTTCATGATAAATTTCGGCAAATGTTGGGTCAACAGGTGGAAGATGTGATGGCCAACTTTGGAAAGGCACTTGAGAGGATTGATGACATTGAGAAGACAATTCACACCAAGTTGGACACCAAGTTCGATGTAATACTCGCACGTCTACCACAACCACCACGCATCTGCTACACCATTGCAACAACAACAACAACCACCTCCATGTGGCGATCCAGCAGGGCGAGCGCAAAGTGTTCCTCTTGAGCCAGGACAAACTTCTGGTGCCGCTGCTACTGCTGTTGATGCTTTTGTAGCTCCTGCTGCTACTGCAGAGGCGGAGGACTATTACGAGGATGAGGTTGATCCAAATCCGAACTACGTGCAACCGCCAGCACCACCACCACCAGGTCGTCCTCATGCATATATTCGCAACGGTAGGGAAGCACCACCACCTGAGGTACGAGATCATGGCCATCTTCCTAAACTAAAATTGAATATTCACCATTTTAGGGTAGATATGTTCCTGATATATATCTTACTTGGGAGTTAGAAACTAAACAATATTTTACATGTTTACAATATCCCGAGGAGAGACATGTTCCTGATGCTGTTTGTGCTTTCACTAGTTTTGCATGTGTTTGGTGGTCTGAACATTGTAGATTATATCCTATTCCAGCCACTTGGGCTGCTTTGAAAACTGCAATGCGTACTCATTGGGTTCCACCATATTATCAACGTGAATTACTTCAAAAACTACAGCGTTTGAGACAAGGAGAAAATTATGTAGAGGTGGATTATCAGGGAGTACAAACTGGCATGATTAGATGTGGTATTGTTGACGATAATGAGGCTATGCTTGCATGTTTTATGGGTGGATTAAATAGAGATATTCAGACCATTTTAGAGTATAAGGAGTATAACAATATCACTCATTTATTCCATCTTGCTTGCAAAGCTGAACGTGAAGTGTAGGATCAACAGGCATTGGCGCGACCTAACTTTTCTGCAGGTCGACCTTCATCATGGACACCACGTGCATCCTCTACTTCCACACGTTCTGCTGCACCGGCACCTCCGTCAGCTGCCACCTCCAACCGTGATACAAGAAAGCAGGCACAACCACCACTACCTGCCAAGAGCACACCTTCTGGGCCTGCACAGAGCTCTTCTTCATCCATGGCATATACAGGGCAAACACATGATATTATTTGTCATCATTGCAAGGGTGGAGGTCATTATGCGAGAGAATGCCCATCTAAGCATGTGATGATTGCTACTAAGGATGGTGGGTATGAGTCCGCTAGTGACTATGATGAGGAGACTTCAGCTCTTATTACAAGTGAAGAACACGGTGGAGATGATTCTGAACAAGAGACGCAATACATGGTTGCTGAAGACGCTGGCAGGTATGAAACTTTGGTTGCTCAACGTGTTTTGAGTGTGAAGGTCACGCAAGCTAAGTAAAATCAGAGGCACAATTTGTTCCATACAAAGGGAGCTGGGAAGGAACGTTCTGTAAGCGTCATCATAGATGGAGGGAGTTGCAACAACTTGGCTAGCATGGAGATGGTGGAGAAGCTGTCTCTCACCACAAGACCACATCCGCATCCTTACTACATCCAATGGTTCAACAACAGTGGCAAGGTTAAGGTAACACGTACTTTTCGTGTGCATTTTAGTATCGCTACATATGTTGATTGTGATGTGGTACCCATGCAAGCATGTTCCTTATTACTTAGTAGACCATGGCAATTTGATAAAAATTCTATACACATGGTAGAAACAATCAGTATACTCTTGTTAATAAGGTTAAATATATTACTTTGCTTCCTATGTCTCCTGATTCTATTTTGAAAGATGATATTAACAGAGCTAGTAAAGCAAAGGAGGAGCAAAAAATGAGTGAAAAACAGATTGTGGCAAAAGAATTTGAGCAACAAATGAAGCCTAATAATAAACCATCTACTGTTACTTCTGTAATTAAATTGAAAAGTGGATGTTTACTTGCCACCAAATCTGATATTGATGATCTAGAATTCAGCAAATCTGTTTGCTATGCTTTTGTGTGCAAAGAGGCATTATTTTCATTCGAGGACGTGCCTTCCTCTTTGCCTCCTGCCGTCACTAACATTTTGCAGGAGTTCGCTGACGTCTTTCCACAAGACGTGCCACCGGGATTACCACCTATTCGAGGGATTGAGCATTAGATTGACTTAATTCCCGGTGCTTCGTTGCCAAACCGTGCGCCATACCGTACCAATCCATAGAAGACGAAGGAGATTATGTGTCAAGTATAGGAGCTACTCGACAAAGGTTATATACTCGAATCTCTTAGTCCTCGTGTTGTTCCTATTATACTAGTGCCAAAAAAGTATGGTACATCACGTAAGTGTGTTGATTGTAGAGGCATTAATAATATTACTATTCATTATCATCATCCTATTCCTGGGCTATATGATATGCTTGATGAATTGAGTGGCTCTACAATATTTTCGAAAGTTGATTTGCATAGTGGATACCATCAAATTCGTATGAAATTGGGAGATGAATGGAAAACAACATTTAAAACTAAATTTGGATTATATGAGTGGTTAGTCATGCCTTTTGGGTTAACTAATGCACCTAGTACTTTCATGAGATTAATGAACGAAGTTTTACGTGCTTTCATTGGACGATTTGTGGTAGTTTACTTTGATGATATACTGATTTATAGCAGATCTTTGGAGGAACATTTGGAACATTTACTTGCTGTTTTTATTGCTCTACGTGATGCACGTTTGTTTGGTAACCTTGGGAAGTGCACCTTTTGCACCGACTGAGTATCTTTTCTTGGCTATGTTGTTACTCCACAGGGAATTGAAGTTGAGAAATCCAAGATTGAAGCTATTGAGAGTTGGCCGCAGCCCAAAACGGTCACAAAAGTGAGGAGTTTCCTTGGCCTCATTGGTTTCTATAGGCGTTTTGTGAGAGATTTTTGTACCATTGTTTCACCTCTCAATGAGCTTACAAAGAAGGATGTGCCTTTTGTTTGGGGTATCGCACAGGAAGAAGCCTTCACGGTATTGAAAGATAAGTTGAAACATGCTCCATTACTCCAACTTCCTGATTTTAATAAGACTTTTGAGCTTGAATGTGATGCTAGTGGAATTGGATTAGGAGGTGTGTTATTACAAGATGGCAAACCTGTTGCATACTTTTCTGAAAAATTGAGTGGGCTTAGTCTGAACTATTCGACTTATGATAAAGAATTATATGCTCTTGTTCGGACTTTAGAAACATGGCAACATTATTTATGGCCAAAAGAATTTGTTATACATTCTGACCATGAATCCTTGAAATATATTAAAAGTCAAGCCAAACTGAACTGTAAACATGCTAAATGGGTTGAATTCATTGGGACTTTCCCTTATGTCATAAAACACAAGAAGGGTAAAGAAAATGTTATTACTGATGCATTGTCTCGTCGCTATACTATGCTTTCACAACTTGACTTTAAAATATTTGGTTTGGATACCATCAAAGATCAATATGTGCATGATGCTGATTTTAAAGATGTAATGCAGAATTGTAAAGAAGGAAGAACATGGAACAAGTTCATCATTAATGATGGATTTGTGTTCCGTGCTAACAAGCTATGCATTCCAGCTAGCTTCGTTCGTCTTTTGTTGTTGCAGGAGGCGCATGGAGAAGGATTAATGGGACACTTTGGCATCAAGAAGATGAAGGACATAAACACATTTCTTTTGGCCAAAGATGAGACGGGATGTTGAGCATTTTGTTGCTCGCTGCACTACATGTCAAAAAGCTAAGTCACGACTCAATCCTCATGGTTTCTATATGCCTTTGCATGTACCTAGTGTTCCTTGGGAGGATATATCTATGGATTTTGTTTTAGGATTACCTCGAACAAAGAAGGGGAGGGATAGCATTTTTTGTCGTGGATATATTTTCGAAAATGGCGCACTTCATACCATGTCATAAAAGTGATGATGCTGCGAATGTTACCGATTTGTTCTGTCGTGAAATTATTCGCTTGAATGGTGTGCCAAATACTATTGTTTCAGATCGTGATACTAAATTTCTTAGCTACTTTTGGGGATGTTTATGGGCTAAGTTGGGGACTAAACTGCTTTTTAGTACTACTTGTCACCCCCAAACTGATGGACAAACTGAAGTAGTCAATAGAACATTGTCTACTATGCTTAGGGATGTTTTGAAGAATAACAAGAAAATGTGGGAAGAATGCTTGCCTCATATTGAATTTGCTTATAATCGTTCATTGCGTTCTACTACTAAGTTGTGCCCTTTTGAGATTGTGTATGGTTTTCTACCTCGTGACCTATTGATTTGTTGCCTCTTCCATCTTCGGAGAAGGTTAATTTTGATGCTAAACAACATGTAAGGAGAACATTGCGCGTATGAATGATAATATAAACTTGCTGGAGATAGGGTAGAAAACATGTCGTATTCGCACCTGGAGATCTTGTTTGGTTACATTCGCGTAAGGATAGATTTCCTGATTTGCGCAAATCAAAGATAATGCCACGTGTTGATGGTCCTTTCAAGGTGTTAGAGAAAATAAATGATAATGCATATAAACTTGAGCTGCGTGTAGATTTTGGGGTTAGTCCCACTTTTAACATTGCAGATTTGAAGACTTATTTGGGTGAGGAAGATGAGCTTTCGTCGAGGACGACTTCATTTAAGGAAGGTGAGGATAATGAGGACATCAATACCATTGTTACACCCACAACCCCTGCTGCTATACATACTGGACCAATCACTAGATCTCGCGCACGCCAATTGAATTACCAGGTACTTTCATTTGTTGGTAACAATTCTAATATTCATGAGAATATGATGCTGCCTAAATTGGATACATTTGTGTTGATTACTAATGAAGGGCCTAGCATGGGCAAGAGGGATGAACAATGGAGCAGAAACAAGCATGGAGATGAAGGCGCGCGCAGAGGGAACCAGAACAGCGTTTCTAGTGCAGATTTTAGTACTTTGAAGCCTCCTTGATGGCATACAAGGACATGGACGAAATATACAAGTTGCCCTTTCATAAATTTCGTCCATAGTTTATAATAGGTGTTGCGCCACCTTATTTTTGGGCCAGGCCCATGTAATTTCGAAATACTTGAGTATAGGTTGTTTTTAGAGTTCGTATGTGTGGGGAGACAAGAGTTGGGGTTGGTTTCGGACCCCTCCTCCAAGGGGTCACGAAATTGCCCTCTCTTCCTCCATATATACAGCCCTTAGGGCGTCGTTTAGACTTTGGGTTTTGTTTAGATTAAAAGTTCACCATAGATGCAACTTCGTGTAGTTTGTTTGTGTTCAACGACCAGACCCAGACGTCACAAAACCCCACTTTCATCAATAAAGTTTTCCTCTTATATTCCCAATATCCAAATTGCAATCTCAGTTTCTTGTTTGTTCTTCGTTTGCTCACAGGAAATAGACCCTCATGGTCAGGTTGATCGTGCTCCATCGTGGTCAATAACCCCTCAGAAGTTGGTTTAGCGATTGCTAAGGCACGACGTCTTGCACGTTCATAGTCAGATCGTCAAGGTCGACTCCCACAGAAAATGATAGCTATCTCATCGAAACATCAGGACACCTTCGCCTCTATCAATAGGGATCTCTGTTGTAGCTTTTTCAGGTCCAGAACTCTAGTTGTCGGTAATCTCCCTCTCTATGTAAATCTTGCAAATTAAGAGAGAAAAGGCATTAGAGTTGCATCATAAGGTGGAATAATGACAAAAAACAATATAAATAATAGTAGGAAATCATGATGCAAAATGTACATATTAGGTACTCTGCCACGATGAATAACAGATCAGAGGGGGAATCGATCACGGAGGGCTTATAAATCATCCTTGCTGCACCTCTGATGATGTGTGAGTATGATACCACAGACCTACGGTTCCATAGTTAGTAGCTAGATAGCTTCTTCTTTCTCTCTGATCTGCAATACCATGTTCTGCATGATCTCCATGGAGTTCTGTCCGATGTAATATTCTTTCAAGTGTGTTTGTTGGGATCCGATGAATTGTGGGTTTATGATCAGATTATTCATTGAAAGTAATTGAGTCTTTACTGAACTTTATTATGCATGATTATTATAGCTTTTTATTTCTCTCTGATCTATCTATTTGGTTTGGCCAACTAGATATATTTATCTTCAGGAGGAGAGGTGCTTTGTAATGGGTTCAATCTTGCGGTGTCCTCACCTCGTGATAGAAGGGGTAGCGAGGCACGTTTTTGTATTGTTGCCACTAAGGGTAAAACAATGGGGTTTGATCATATTGCTTGGTTTTATTTTGTCTACATTATGTCACCGCATACTCTTTTCGTAAGAAAAGAAAAACTGGGCTCGTTCGCCAGATAACATTCCCAAAACCGCCACCGTTTGATCTTGCGTCGCAACTAAAACTGCTAGGGAAATGCGTTCATTTGCCACCCCCTCCCAGGGAACATTCGTGATGCGGAGCATCCTACGGGCATCACCATGTCAAGAGCCCATTTGGCAAGTGACACGTGCGACATCTACTTCACATACATAAAGGTGAATTATCTCCTTTACACGTGTTCACTTGACACCTTCGAGGATGGTATACTACTTGACATTCCTCTTGTGTGCATGCATAGGTATTACCGGTGCTTCACGGATGACGAGGAGGAGTGCAAGCGCCAAGGAACAACTACACCATCCGCGAGGTAAGCATGGAAGAGAAGACGGAAGAAGACGGAGCTGCAGTAAAGCTACAGCCACTGGACGTCCGACGGACACCGGACGTCCGGCCACCCGTAGACCAGACGGCCAGAAGAACTACAACCGACAAGAGCTACAGCGGCTGATAGAGGCGAGGGTGTCCCGATCTTTCGATGAGATGATAGCTATCGTTTTTGGTGGAGTAGACTTTGACAATCCGACTACGAACGTGCGAGGACGTCGCGCCTTAGCAATCGCTAAACCAACTCCGAGAGGTTATTGACCACGCCGGAGCACAATCAACCTGACCACGAGGGTCTATCTCCTGCAAGCAAACGAAGAACAAGCAAGAAACTAAGATTTGCAGTCTGGATATCGCGAATATAAGATGAAAGCTTTATTGATCAAGGTGGGGTTCTGTGATGTCTTGGTCTGGTCATTGAACACAAACAAAGTACGCGAAGTTGCAGCTATGGTGAACTTTTAATCTAAACAAAACCCAAAGTCTAAACGGTGCCCTAAGGGCTGTATATATGGAGGAAGAGGAGGGGATTTCATGGCCCTTGAAGGAGGGGTCCGAAACCAACCCTATCTCTTGTTTCCCCACACATACGGACTCTAAAAACAGCCTATACTCAAGTATTTTGAAATTACATGGGCCTGGCCCAATAATAAGGTGACGCAGCACCTATAATAGCCTCTGGACGAAATTTATGAAGTGGCATCTTGTATATTTCGTCCAAGGCTTCCTGCACTCATTATGGTGGCTTCAAAGTCCTGAAATCATCACTTGTAACTCCGTTCTTGTTCGCCTTGCGCATGCCATCATCTCCATGCTTGAACTTGCTCCAAGGTTCCTCTTTCTTGTCCAAGCTAGGCCCTTCATTTGTAAGCAAAACAAATGTATCCAATTTAGGCAGCATCATATTCTCATGAACATTAGAATCATTACCAAGAAACGAAAGTACCTGATAATTTAATTGGCGTGCGCGAGTTCTAGTAATTGGTCCAGTATGTATAGCAGCAGGGGCTGTGGGTGTAACAATGGTATTGATGTCCTCATCATCCTCCCCTTCTTGAAATGAAGTCGTCCTCGACGGAAGCTCATCTTCCTCACCCAAATAAGGCTTCAAATCTGCAATGTTAAAAGTGGGACTAACCCCAAAATCTGCAGGCAGCTCAAGTTTATATGCATTATCATTTATTTTCTCTAACACCTTAAAAGGACCATCAGCATGTGGCATTAGCTTTGATTTGGGCAAATCAGGAAATCTATCCTTACGCAAATGTAACCAAACAAGATCTCCATGTGCAAACACAACATGTTTTCTACCCTTATCTCCAGCAAGTTTATATTTAGCATTCATACGCTCAATGTTCTCCTTAGTTAACTCATGCATTTTTAAGATCAATTCAGCACGTTGTTTAGCATCAAAATTAACCTTCTCCGAAGATGGAAGAGGCAACAAATCAATTGGTGCACGAGGAAGGAAACCATACACAATTTCAAAAGGACACATCTTAGTAGTAGAATGCAATGAACGATTATAAGCAAATTCAATATGAGGCAAGCATTCTTCCCACATTTTCTTGTTATTCTTCAAAACAGCCCTAAGCATAGTAGACAATGTTCTATTGACTACTTCAGTTTGTCCATCAGTTTGGGGGTGACATGTAGTACTAAAAAGCAGTTTAGTCCCCAACTTAGCCCGTAAACATCTCCAAAATTGGCTAAGAAATTTAGTATCACGATCTGAAACAATAGTATTTGGCACACCATGCAAGCGTACAATTTCACGAAAGAACAAATCAGCAACATTAACAGCATCATCGCTTTTATGACATGGTATAAAGTGTGCCATTTTCGAGAACCTATCCACGACAACAAATATGCAATCCCTCCCCTTCTTTATTCGAGGTAAACCTAAAACAAAGTCCATAGATATATCCTCCCAAGGAACGCTAGGTACAGGCAAAGGCATATATAAACCATGAGGATTGAGTCGTGACTTAGCTTTTTGACATGTAGTGCAGCGAGCAACAAAACGCTCAACATCCCGTCTTATCTTTGGCCAAAAGAAATGTGTAGCAAGTATATCCTCCGTCTTCTTCACGCCAAAGTGTCCCATTAATCCTCCTCCATGCGCCTCCTGCAATAACAAAAGACGAACAGAGCTAGCTGGAATGCATAGCTTGTTAGCACAAAACACAAATCCATCATTAACGACGAACTTGTTCCATGTTCTCCCTTCCTTACAATTCTGCAATACATCTTTAAATTCAGCATCATGCGCATATTGATCTTTGATGGTCTCCAAACCAAATATTTTAAAGTCAAGTTGTGAAAGCATCGTATAACGACGAGACAAAGCATCAGCAATAACATTTTCTTTACCCTTCTTGTGTTTAATGACATAAGGGAAAGTCTCAATAAATTCAACCCATTTAGCATGTCTACGGTTCAGTTTTGCTTGACTTTTAATGTGTTTCAAAGATTCATGATCAGAATGTATAACAAATTCTTTGGGCCATAAATAATGTTGCCATGTTTCTAAGGTCCGAACAAGAGCATATAATTCTTTATCATAAGTAGAATAGTTCAGACTAGGCCCACTCAATTTTTCAGAAAAGTATGCAACAGGTTTGCCATCTTGTAATAAAACACCTCCTAATCCAATTCCACTAGCATCACATTCAAGCTCAAAAGTCTTATTAAAATCAGGAAGTTGGAGTAAAGGAGCATGTGTCAACTTATCTTTTAATACCGTGAAAGCTTCTTTCTGTGAGGTACCCCAAACAAAAGGCACATCCTTCTTTGTAAGCTCATTGAGAGGTGCAGCAATGGTACTGAAATCTCTCACAAAACGCCTATAGAAACCAACGAGGCCAAGGAAACTCCTCACTTGTGTGACCGTTTTGGGCTGCGGCCAACTCTCAATAGCTTCAATCTTGGCTTTATCAACTTCAATTCCCTGTGGAGTAACAACATAGCCAAGAAAAGATACTCGGTCGGTGCAAAAGGTGCACTTCCCAAGGTTACCAAACAAACATGCATCACGTAGAGCAATAAAAACAGCACGTAAATGTTTCAAATGTTCCTCCAAAGATCTGCTATAAATCAATATATCATCAAAGTAAACTACCACAAATCGTCCAATGAAAGCACGTAAAACTTCGTTCATTAATCTCATGAAAGTACTAGGTGCATTAGTTAACCCAAAAGGCATGACTAACCACTCATATAAACCGAACTTAGTTTTAAATGCTGTTTTCCATTCATCTCCCAATTTCATACGAATTTGATGGTATCCACTACGCAAATCAACTTTGGAGAATATTGTAGAGCCACTCAATTCATCAAGCATATCATCTAGCCTAGGAATAGGATGACGATAACGAATAGTAATATTATTAATGCCTCTACAATCAACACACATACGCGACGTACCATCCTTTTTTGGCACTAGTATAATAGGAACAGCACAAGGACTAAGAGATTCGCGTATATAACCTTTGTCGAGCAACTCCTGTACTTGACGCATAATCTCCGTCGTCTCCTCTGGATTGGTACGGTATGGCGCACGGTTTGGCAACGAAGCACCGGGAATTAAGTCAATCTGATGCTCATTCCCACGAATAGGTGGTAATCCCGGTGGCACGTCTTGTGGAAAGACGTCAGCGAACTCCTGCAAAATGTTAGTGACAGCAGGAGGCAAAGAGGAAGGCACGTCCTCGAATGAAAATAACGCATCTTTGCACACAAAAGCATAGCAAACAGATTTGCCGAAATCTAGCTCATCAATATCAGATTTGGTGGCAAGTAAACATGCACTTTTCAATTTAATTTCAGAAGCAACACTAGATGGTTTATTATTAGGCTTCATTTGTTGCTCAAATTATTTTGCCACAATCTGATTTTTCACTCTTATTTTTCTCCTGTTTTGCTTTACTAGCTCTATTAATATCATCTTTCAAAATAGAATCAGGAGTCATAGGAAGCAAAGTAATATGTTTATCCTTATGAACAAGAGTATACTGATTGTTTCTACCATGGTGTACAGAATTTTTATCAAATTGCCATGGTCTACCAAGTAATAATGAACATGCTTGCATGGGTACCACATCACAATCAACATAATCAGCATATATAGAGATACTAAAATGCACACGAACAGTACGTGTTACCTTAACCTTGCCGCTGTTGTTGAACCATTGGATATAGTAAGGATGTGGATGTGGTCTTGTGGTGAGAGATAGCTTCTCCACCATCTCCATGCTAGCCAAGTTGTTGCAGCTCCCTCCATCTATGATGACGCGAACAGAACGTTCCTTCACAACTCCCTTTGTATGGAACAAATTATGCCTCTGATTTTTCTCAGCTTGTGTGACCTGCACACTCAAAACACGTTGAGCAACTAAACATTCATACCTGTGAGTGTCTTCAGGAGCCATGTATTGCGTCTCATGATCAGAGTCATCTCCACCGTGTTCTTCACTTGTAATAAGAGCCAAAGTCTCCTCATCATAGTCACTAGCGGACTCATACCCACCATCCTCAGTAGCAATCATAACACGCGGAGATTGGCATTCTCTCGCATAATGACCTCTTCCCTTACAACGACGACAAATAATATCATGTGTGTGCCCGGTTGAGGCCATTGATGAAGAAGAGCTCTGGGCAGGCCCAGAAGGTGTACTCTTGGCAGATGGTGGTGGTGGTGCCTGTTTTCTTGTATCTCGGTTGGAATTGGCGGCTGAAGTCAGTGGTGCTGTAGTAGGACGTGTGGGAGTAGAGGAGGCATGCGGTGTCCATGATGAAGATCGACCTGCAGAAAAATTAGTTCGCGCCAATGCCTGTCGATCCTGCACTTTACGTTCAGCTTTACAAGCAAGATGGAATAAACGAGTGATATTATTATACTCCTTATACTCTAGAATGGTCTGAATCTCTCTATTTAATCCACCCATAAAACGTGCAAGCATAGCTTCATTCTCCTCAACAATACCACATCTAATCATGCCAGTTTGTAATTCCTGATAATATTCTTCTACAGAATTTTTTCCTTGTCTTAAGCACTGCAATTTTTGAAGTAATTCACGTTGATAATATGGTGGAACCCAACGAGTACGCATAGCAGTTTTCAAAGCAGCCCACGTAGTTGGAATAGGATATAATCTACAATGTTCAAACCACCATACACATGCAAAACTAGTAAAAGCACAAACAGCAGCAGCAACACGTCTCTCCTCGGGATATTGTAAACATGTAAAACGTTGTTCAGTTTCTAACTCCCAAGTAAGATATATATCAGGAACATATCTACCCTCAAATGGTGGAATATTCAATTTCAGTTTAGGAAGATGGTCATGATCTCGTACCTGAGCTGGTAATGCAGCCCTACCATTGCGATTATTGGCATGTGGACGACCTGGTGCTGGTACGTAGTTCTGATTTTGATCAACCTCATCCTCGTAATCACCCGCATAATCATCCTCCTCAGCGGCAGCAGGAGCCATAGAAGCATCAACAGTAGGTGCAGCGGCACCAGAAGTTTGACCAGGCTCAAGGGGAACGCGCTATGCTCGTCCCACTTGAATTGGAAGGCGACGTTGTTGTTGTTGTAGAGGTGCGATAGGTGCAGCCGGCGGTGGTTGTGGAAGACGCGCGAGCAATTCATTAAACTTGTTATCGAGCTTTGTTTCGAACGTCTTCTCAATTCCATCTATCTTCTCCATGGCCTCTTCAAATCTGTTTAGCACATCTTGCACCTGTCCACTCATCATTTGCTGAAATTTATCATGTAGCTGTTTGTTCATCATGTTCTCCCAATCAGTCTCATCGGCTTGTGATCCTGCCATGGTTAGCAGCAATAGAAACACACAAGAATATGATCCTACAGACTACTAGGAAGTGGTGGTGGTGTGGTGTCACAAATCCGTCAAGCAAAACTCAAATTCTTACCAGTTCTTACCCAGCAGCAGGTGGTGATCGGCAACCTTTGTAGTCAAAACTCACAAAGCTTGGACAGAGCGATTGCCAGGTGGTGTCAAACGCACGATGTAGATGTATGTGAAGCTGGGAAGGCTTATGATATGGTAGCAAAAAGGGTCAGCAATAATCAATTCAGAGATGCAAAGTTGAATAAACGCTCAACGACGGTACTGTGCTGGTCCTAGGCTAGACCGTACTAGAGACGCGAGCCTAGAACACTAACAAAATCACGGCGCGGCACATAAACAAGGGAAGAGCAGACTCTAAAAAAAATTGTTTTTTTTTGCGCTCTTTTTTTTTTGCGCTCCTTTTTTTTGGCAAAAAAATCACTATAATGGCGAGTGTCTCAAAACTCTTCCCAAGTCAAACTATCAGGATTGGCACGAAATTTTTTTTTGACAATTTTTTTTTCGGAAATCAGGGCAGCGACGACGAAAAAGTGCGACAGAAAATCACTATGATGGCGAGTGTCTCAAAACGCTCCCTGGGACCTAAAAATAGGATAGCGAAAAAATATTTTTGACTGCCGAAATTTTGGCCTAAAAACTGCCCGGGGGTCTCCAGACTTTTTTTTTTCCGAATCCTACTCAGGCAAGGAAACACGAATCGGAAAATAGATGGGTCTCAAAAACAAACCTAATATGAAAAGAACTCGGATTGGTGGTGGATATATGGTGGTAGAATATGGCAGCGGTGATGGTATATGGCAGCGGTGGTGGTATATGGCAGCTGTGGTGGTATATGGCAGCGGTGGTGGTATATGGTGCGGCGGCGGCATGACAAACTGTGACAGAACTCGAAACTCTAAAGGACTAGACGCTAAGACCAGGAACTAGACATGACGATGCAACCGCAAAATCAACAAAGCAAAAACCCTAAAAAGATTATGCAAAGGCTCAGATTGGTTCGGATATGATAAACTAACCCTATTTTTTTTGGCTTTTTCGTGGACTGTAGGTATGAAGAACAGACTCGATCTAAACTACGAAAAACTGTAAAATCTCACCGAGCAACCTGAAAATCTGATACCACTTGATAGAGGCGAGGGTGTCCCGATCTTTCGATGAGATGATAGCTATCGTTTTTGGTGGAGTAGACTTTGACGATCCGACTACGAACGTGCGAGGACGTCGCGCCTTAGCAATCGCTAAACCAACTCCGAGAGGTTATTGACCACGCCGGAGCACAATCAACCTGACCACGAGGGTCTATCTCCTGCAAGCAAACGAAGAACAAGCAAGAAACTAAGATTTGCAATCTGGATATCGCGAATATAAGATGAAAGCTTTATTGATCAAGGTGGGGTTCTGTGACGTCTTGGTCTGGTCGTTGAACACAAACGAAGTACGCGAAGTTGCAGCTATGGTGAACTTTTAATCTAAACAAAACCCAAAGTCTAAACGGTGCCCTAAGGGCTGTATATATGGAGGAAGAGGAGGGGATTTCGTGGCCCTTGAAGGAGGGGTCCGAAACCAACCCTATCTCTTGTTTCCCCACACATACGGACTCTAAAAACAGCCTATACTCAAGTATTTCAAAATTACATGGGCCAGGCCCAATAATAAGGTGACGCAGCACCTATAATAGCCTCTGGACGAAATTTATGAAGTGGCATCTTCTATATTTCGTCCAAGGCTTCCTGCACTCATTATGGTGGCTTCAAAGTCCTGAAATCATCACTTGTAACTCCGTTCTTGTTCCCCTAGCGCATGCCATCATCTCCATGCTTGAACTTGCTCCAATGTTCCTCTTTCTTGTCCAAGCTAGGCCCTTCATTTGTAAGCAAAACAAATGTATCCAATTTAGGCAGCATCATATTCTCATGAACATTAGAATCATTACCAAGAAATGAAAGTAACTGATAATTTAATTGGCGTGCGCGAGTTCTAGTAATTGGTCCAGTATGTATAGCAGCAGGGGCTGTAGGTGTAACAATGGTATTGATGTCCTCATCAGCGGCCGGACGACCGACGACCACCCGACGTCCGACAAGTACCAGAGACCGGACGACCAACGCCGACCGGACGACCGGTGCCACCGGACCAGAGAAGAATCGTCGGAAGTCCGACGCCCTCCGAACGTCCGGACCCCCGCGAGCGACTGGACGTCCGACATCGACCGGACGTCTGACACTGCCTGTGCGCAGTCGGGCCTTTGGCCTTGTATCCCTCTCCCACTTACCCCTTCGTGGATTAGACTATAAATAGAACTCCCCCTTCTCCTTTCTAGGGTTAGCAAAGTGATAGCTCATTTGTATGTGAGCTTTGCTCCTACCTTCTCCTCTTGAGAGAGAGAGACTACTCCATTGGAGGCCAAGGCCTCTTCGGAGAAGATCCCGATGGATATCAAGACCCCTTCGAGGAAGGATCTATCTAGATCATCAAGCCCCCTTCTCCTTTGGATTTGGGATGAACTTTACCTTGTATCTTTCCTTTTGTTGTTCATGTACACTTGTGGATCTTGTGTGTTTGATTGTCTAGTGGATGTGTGATTGGACTTGTTCTTGAGTGTTCCTCTCATTTTCCCTCATGTTTCCCCTCGTGTTCTTCGTGTTCTTCGCGGGATCCCCTCCATTTCATGAAAGAACGGGCATCTAGGGTTCTACCCTACATTATCTTGGTATCATGAGCCAAGTTGATCACCAATTTGGAGCCCCTACCCCCGGTTTCTAGCCTTATTTTGCTTGATTTCGTCCTAAATTTCGAAAATCCCCACCAAAAATAGCCCCAATTTTTTTTGTGATTTGTTGGTTTGATGATGTTTTATTGATTTTGATCCATGGATTTGCTTGGTTTCGAGTGGATCTAGCATCTCCCCAAGTTTTCCGACCTTCCATCCATGAAATCTCATCAATTTTGACCCCAAAATCCCCAATTTCCGCCCAAAATTGCGTCCCGAATCTCGGATCTCGAGTTAACCCCGACCCACCGGACGACCGACGTTTACCGCACGTCCGGAGCCTCCCGAACCACCGGACATCCGACACTTTCCGGACGACCGGTGCCACCCAACAGAAAGAAATTAACGGATTTCCGAGACTTCTGGACGTCCGTCCACCGGATGACCGACACTTACCGGATGTCCGGTACCTGTAGGAACTTACTTTGGCTGATTTTTGTTTCGTTCATAACTAATTCATCCGAACTCCGATTTTGACGTTCTTTAGCTCGTTTTCAAGCTCTTGACATCCCCTTTCCATCAAAAATACCACCAACATCATTTGACTTCATCAAATATTTGAAACTTTGGCATCTTTGCCTAGGGCTTTCACCACATCATCCGCTACACCACCATAGCCTTCCGCAACCTAACCCATTTTTTCCCCATAGCATTAGTGGTTGTTTGAGTTGTGGCTTGTGTCTCCTGAGGTGTTTCGGCTACTTAGGGACGGTTACTTCTTCATCAACCACCACCATAACTTCTGCATAACCTAGTCCACCATCACTTCCGACACCCCAACTTAACCGAACTTTGTTCGAGCTTGTTTGAGTTGTGGCTCATGTCTCCTAAGGTGTTTCGGCTACTTAGGGACGGTGACCTCAACTTTGACTCGCATAACCCATCATTCCACTTCTGCATTGCCAACTTCGAAACCACCACCGCTTTTCCGCTACCACCATTTGACATTTGACATTTGCCTTTGGAGATTTTAAGTTTGCGGTTTTTCCGTTTCCTAAGGTGTTTCGGCTAATTAGGGACGGCTCTACATTATCTTGGTATCTACATCAAGAACACCGCCACTCATCATCGCCATTGACGGTAACCTCGACGACATCATTGTATATTCCTCTTGTAATTGCATTGACAACCCCTAGCCCATTTTGCGTCACTTGCCTATCGAGACTAGCCTTTGAGTATTACCGGCAACGTTACTTGTGCACATTAGTGATCATCCCTTCCATTGCATACATACCATATCATATTGGTATCATCTTGGTATCATAGTACCATCCCTTGTGTCACAAGTTTGTTCCCGCATATACACAATTGCTATCTTGGTTTGTGCATTTCACATTGTGGCCGTACCAAAAAAAAGAGTAAGCTTTTAAGCAAAGAAAAAGAGAAAAACAAAGAAGCTTGTAAGCAAGAGCCATAGCATCGTATCATAGTGCATTACAATATATCATATGGTATCATACTCGATCATCTTAGATCATCTTGTGCTAAAGCACCGGACCATACATACATAGCATACTTGGGATATAAAGTTGATACATTTTGCATCTTATAGGTTGTGCACAAGTGTCGTATCCGCCTATTAAGCAATCGTGCTAGCGTCTCTCTTGAGTTGTGCAACACGAGCATTTTCCGTGGACTCCACATTTTGTGCTCATTCCTTGGTTGCACGACCCCATCTATCTATCCATGTGTATGTTTCCGTGTACCATTGATTGCTATTGGTCTACTTGTTTCACTTGCGAATTTGTGAATCTCTTTCAACATTATTGACTCTTGCTAACATTTTGCATCAAATTTTTGTGCCACTATCCTCACCAAGCTACTCCATAAGCTTTACTTGATAGGTGTGAGTGAACAAGTCAGGTATCAATTCCACTATTCTTTCATTTCACATTGAGTGAAACGGGATACATCCTCAACTTTGGGAAAAGGTAACTTGGTATTGTTTATCTCATTTCCTACTCACTTCTTCTTGAGTCTTGTGATGGATAGGCAAAGCACACCACCTTCGGTCTACAACAACGACGAGTTCGATGCCACAAACAACAACTTCGACGCCAAGATGCAAGCTCAAATGGAGGAGATCAAAGACCTCATCAAGTCCTACAAGAGATCTTCCTCATCTTCGAGAAGATGCTCAAGTGCACATGCTTCCGAGCTACCATCTCCGGCAAGATCACATCAGCATCGACACCATCAACGACAAGAACGTGAAGGTCCAGAGCTCAACACCAACAACCACTCAACGACTTCACCATCTCCCTTGGCATCTTCGCCAAGTGACTTCAAGGCATCTTCGCGTACGGACATACGGCATCTTCGCCTACAAGCACCTCAAGACTACACCCAAGAGAAGCTCCCCAAACTCAAGTCCGCGACTTCCACGAGCTACTACGACCTCGACACCAACCACAAGATTCCTTTCTATAGGACTCTAGAACCCAAGGAGTATCTCGAGTGGGAGCGCTTGATGGACGACTACCTCAAGCTACATCAAGTCCCTTACGAAGATCAAGTGAAGTGCCCCACAAGAAACTTCCACGACTACGCATCGGCTTGGTGGCTTCACACACCTTCGGAGAGCTACGACATGAGTTGGCCCAAGTCGAAGAGAGCTTTGCGGCGAGAGTTTGTGTCTCCAACCTACACGGAACAACTTCTACGCCAATTGGAGACCACCATCCAAGGATCAAAGTCCATCGATGCGTACTTCAAGGAGATGAAGAATGCCTTGCGACGAGCCGCCGTGGACGACCCCATTTCAATGAAGTTCCACTTCATGATGGGATTGCACAACGACATCTCCAAGACTATCTTCCTCGAGAACTACAAGTCCCACGACGACTACTACATTGGTGCTCTCAAGGTGGAACAAGAACTCATGAAGGCTAAGGCTTCTCCACCCCAAGCACACTTCTCGACGACCAAGCTCCACGACAACGAGCATGAGGGTAGTTCCACCAAGATGTCCAAGCCCGACGAGCTCCAAGACGATGCTCCCAAGTTCGAATTCACCGTCATCCCTCTTTGTGGCATTGATGATGCTGAGTCTACTTCGACTCTTTTTCAAGATGGTGCAGCTACGACTACGACTACGGAGATCTTCAAGGAACAAGCTTTGGAGGCGAGCGACAAGGTGATGAGCAAGGATGATGCTTCCATCTTTGGAGGCGAGAGTGATGATGTGCCATCTTCGGCCTTCATCCACGGCAACGGTGACAAGATGATCGAGCATGGGATTTTCCCTTTGGTCATGGAGGAGAGTGATGATGTGCCATCTTCGGCCTTCATCCACGGCGACGACGACGAGATGGTTGAGTATTTCACCTCGACCACGGCGATGTATGATGACTTGAGTGACTTTTGCCACCATATTGAGAGTGAGAGTGACATCATCACTTGCCCCATATATGATGTGTTGCCCCAATTCCCATGTGAGGAGAGCCACAACCTCCACCACTTGAGTGAGATGAGTGACTCCACCATATGTGACTTTGAGTGCACCTACCTTGAGGGAGTGAGTGAGCGACCACATAGAGAGAGTGTGATAGTTGATAGGGCAAGTGAGGCCACTTCGATTTCTAACGACTTAACCTCTACCTCTATTGTGTCTTCTCATTTGGTGCTAGGTCCCATATATGATGACGCGCTGATACACGACGACTTTGTCATTCCTATGGACAAAACGATGGCCATGGTGGAATATGATGCACCCCCCCACATGGTTCCATCAAGATGATGATACCGACCACCATTTGATCTTTCCCACCTCACCTACACCACTTGAGTGGAATGACAAACGTAACATAGGTGAAGGTGATGCTTTAGTCCCACTAGTGGACATTCTTGACATTGATTGCTTGCATGATGTTGATCCAACTATTACCATGCTTCATGCTAGTGCGACTTCCTTATGCGATGATTTACCCATTTATGATGAGTATGATGATTTCCATGTGGAGTCTATTAGTTGTGATGCTATGTTACATCGGATTTCTTGTGACAATTCTTTAGGTCACATCATGTTTGATAATCCGCTTGACTTGTCATATGCTATGCATGAGATCAATAATATGTCCAATTTGCAATCTCTTCGTAGTAACTATGCATATGCCATTAAAATAAACCCAATTTGCACATATGGCATAGATGACAAGCCCATGGTTATTGGCATTTGTTTTTCTTGTGATGATATTGATATGCTCCCTTTGCATCATTTATCTCATATGCCACCACCTAGCTTCGGATATGCATTGTTTTGGATGTTGTCCATTTTCTCCATATGATGTTTTCGATATTGCTCATGAGGAGATCCCCGTAGTTTCCTCATACATGTTAGGAGATTTTGATCCATCCCATCCATTGCATGATCCAAATACTCGTGTGCACAATATGCTCCCCATGAATAAACATGCTATTGATGTGCCATATACTTGCATTCTCAATTTGTGTCCCCATCGTGTTATACATAACACCTATTCTTTCATGATGGATGACATGTTCTTATACCATGCCTCAAATTTCTTTGAGCGATGCTTATCTTGTGCTAACTCACACGTGCACATGCACATCATGATGGATGATGTGTACATTTACCACACACACAATTTCTTTCATTTGTGTCTTTGTTGTGTAGGTACCCATGAATACTTGTCAACCTCACAATCCCATGAGTTGACAAAACGAGCTCTAGAGAGCAATGATGACTTGGGATCCCATGGATTGTCTTTCCCACCGCTCTCTTCACACCAAGAGTTCGTACATTTCTTCTACATGGCCCTCACATGGTTATGGGTCATTGTCCATTACATATTCTATGCCCATCTTGCCATGTTCACTTTGCATGATATGCTCATTACTATGCCTTTGCCATGCATTTGTGACCCATGCTTTGCATTACACATGATGATTGATTCTCATACTTGTATGTGTATTTGCAAGCTTGGTGGAGATATTGTTTGTTATTGCCATGTTCCATTTATGCCCCATTACTACAATGACACTATGATCTTGCTTTGTGCTCGTGCTTACGATATGTCATGTGCATTGCCTATGCCTATTATTTGCCCACATGACATGATTGCCATGATTTCCCCTAGTGTGTTGCATCTTTGCTCCACTAGTTTGCACGACTTGATTTCTATGCTTGCTCATGTTGCATCACCAATGATTCATACGTGCTCTATTCATGCGGTTGATGACAACCATTGCCATGCTTTACACATGACTGCTATAGCTTCTTGTCACATATCTCCATATGTTGCCTCTCTCATGCTAGATTTTCCATGTATTGAGTGCAACAATGCCTTTAGTATTGATAATGAGATTGCCCCCATAGCATTCTCGCATATATTTGGAGATTTTGACATAATTCTTATGAAGCATACTTGTCTTCCTTCTTTGCACCATATGCATCGTGCCATGAACATAAAGATTGTTGCATCATATTCTTCATGCACTTGTGCTCCTAATGGTTATGTGCAAGAGAAGAGAACCATCATGATGGATGATGTGTTTATCTACCATGCGCATACGTTCTTTGCTTTGTTTTGTGCATGTGTAGGAAACTTGGACTTCGTGTCAACTTCCATGTCACGTGAGTTGACAATTCGAGCTCTTGAGAGCGAACCATCTTCTACCACGACGACTCTACATCGCACTTGCTTCTGTTTCGACATTGTGAAGAATGCACAAGGACATGCCTTCAAGGTGACATCTTTCTTGAGCATGGATATTCTGGATCATACTACTTGTGTTGCTTGCACCATGAGACTTCTTGGTCATCTTGGACTACTTGATTGCGCACATGTTAGAGATTTTGCTTTGACTTGTCATTTTCTCCTCTCCATGCCTCATTATATATATGCCTTGTGTGTTGCATCCGACTTGTGGATTACTTGCTCCTATCATATGTTTGGTTGCAACAATGTCATTTCTTCACATATGCCATGTCCCATTGCTTGTCACATGATTGACTTGATTGCCTCACACATGATGAACAATTACTCTTTCTATTGTGTTGAGTGCCATACTATCTTCACTACACCCTATACACATTATGCTTGGATTGTCTTGCACTTCACCCATGTGTTTAGACACTTCAATTCCTTTGGTGTTGTGAATGATTCTTATGCCTACCATAGACCTTTCATTGAGCAATTTGTGAATGCTTCCTATGAACTTGAGGTAGATGCTTCTTCTCTTGTCACACATATTTGCATTACTACCTCACATTTACATGCTTGTCCCCATGATATCTTTGCTTGTGCTCAATTTATGTGCTTACATGCCATGTCAAAATCCTTTGTCAAACCATATGCTATGCTGGATGACAACACTTGTTGGGCGAATCACCACTTGAATGCTTGGTTTTGCACTAACGCTAACCACATTTGTTTTTCCAAGTGTTTGTTGTCCTTGCTCCTTTTGAAGGAATCTCTAGACGGTGCGACATTGGAGAGTGCCCATTCCGAGCTTGAAGATGATGAGTACTTGGTGATCGTCCACTTCTACACGGCGAAGCCATCTCTTTCCCATGGTGATTTGGTTTTTGATCCAAGGTCGGATATTTCCCAAGGGGGGGAGATGATGTGGAGCATCCTATGGGCATCACCATGTCAAGAGCCCATTTGGCAAGTGACACGTGCGACATCTACTTCACATACATAAAGGTGAATCATCTCCTTTACACGTGTTCACTTGACACCTTCGAGGATGGTATACTACTTGACATTCCTCTTGTGTGCATGCATAGGTATTACCAGAGCTTCACGGATGACGAGGAGGAGTGCAAGTGCCAAGGAACAACTACACCATCCGCGAGGGAAGCATGGAAGAGAAGACGAAAGAAGACGGAGCTGCAGCAAAGCTACAGCCACCGGACGTTCGACGGACACCGGACGTTCAGCCACCCGTAGACCAGACGGCCAGAAGAACTACAACCGACAAGAGCTACAGCGGTCGGACAACCGACGACCACCGGACGTCCGACAAGTACCAGTGACCGGACGACCGACGCCGACCGGACGACCGACGCCGACCGGACGACCGGTGCCACCGGACCAGAGAAGAATCATCGGAAGTCCGACGCCCTCCGAACATCCGGACCCCCGCGAGCGACCAGATGTCCGACACTGCCTGTGCGCAGCCGGGCCTTTGGCCTTGTATCCTCTCCCACTTACCTCTTTGTGGCTTAGACTATAAATAGACCTCCCCCTTATCCTTTCTAGGGTTAGCAAAGTGATAGCTCATTTGTATGTGAGCTTTGCTCCTACCTTCTCCTCTTGAGAGAGAGAGACTACTCCATTGGAGGCCAAGGCCTCTTCGGAGAAGATCCCGAGGGATATCAAGACTCCTTCGGGGAAGGATCTATCTAGGTCATCAAGCCATTATCTCCTTTGGATTTGGGATGAACTTTACCTTGTATCTTTCCTTTTGTTGTTCATGTACCCTTGTGGATCTTGTGTGTTTGATTGTCTAGTGGATGTGTGATCGGACTTGTTATTGAGTGTTCCTCTCATTTTCCCTCGTGTTTCCCCTCGTGTTCTTCGTGTTCTTCGCGGGATCCCCTCCATTTCGTGAAAGATCGGGCATCTAGGGTTCTACCCTACATTAATTCGCCTGATAACATTCCCGAAAATCAAAGACTTGAGAAGGCATGCAGAACAAGCTTGTCTACCAGTAAAGAGACGTTGCTGACTGTTAGACAAAAGGGAGATGTGCTGCTGTAACTGGTTTGAATCCAAACCTAGACTATATATAGTGTTATACTACTCTGCAAGTAATGAAACTCACATATCCAATGCTTGCTTCTTGTCTTCCCTAGTTACTTTGCCTAGCTTCAGAAGCTCCAACCGCAGCAACCATGTCCGCTGGCTCGTCCACCTTCTCTTTAGCAGAGAATCGAGCCAACAACTAGATGTGCATGATGTCGCCACCCGTACCACCACCTTTCGGTCTCATCACACCCGCGTCGGCACACTCCCCGCAGCCGGTTGCTCATCACACCCCTCTATCGTTGGTGTGGTGCCACTGCTACAAATCATGCAGAGTCGTCCGTCTCGTCTCGACTACAATCCTCAACCCTGGCTAAGTCTTCTACAAATGCCCAAATGATGGGGTAATATGGTTAAGTTGTTCGCGTGCTTTCAGTTTCTGATTTTTTTAAGAGTTTGGTTGATGGTCTTCCAATTTGTTTCTATAGAAAAGGGAAGATTCTTGTGATTTGTATTTCTGGGAAGTTCCTGATGTGGGGGAATGGAACTATGCGGATTATTTTGTTAGTCGAGAAATCCCAATACCAGCAGGCTAGGGTGTTGGACAAGTAACTGAAGGAACGATAGAAGAGGAAGATGCAGAGCAGAAGGTTAAAGATGCAGTTCATCAGATGATGGCCAAGCAACACCTGCTGAATGACCTTGGCAGCAATGAGGATATGAAAGAGCTTGTGAAGATAATAGGCAAGATCATTCTGCTCCGTAGGATCATTGTGATGTACTCAGTGGCTCCGACATGAGCACCTTGCTTAAACTAGTAATGAATGAAACCTGTTTAGCAGGCTGAGCCTAGTGTTGTGAACATCTAATGATTCCTATTCAGGGAAATCAGGGGCACCCCCTTTTGCTAATAAATAAATATATATATTAGCAGAGGCCCTATCGGGTCAGCTTTGTTTTGTTTGCAAGACGTACAGCAAATTGCAGTCCAATAGCAAACTACCATCAACTACATTGCGGTTGTACAATCATCAAATACACGTTTCACATCAAAATATGAGTAATACTAAACAACAATGTGATCATGTTTCAGTCGCCATACAATCACCAAACACAAATCAACCCTAAATAATAAGTGATGTTCTCTCAGCAAAATACTAAACAACAACTTCAGCAGGTTACAGTTGTCATAGCAAACACAATTTCACATAGTAGATAATAAGTTGTCTTCTCACAAGCAAATACGAAAAAAGCAATCTAATCATCATCTGCAGCAGCAACATCAATGTCCTCACCATGTGTATCAGTCTGAATCGTAATTCCCCCTAGTGTAATCTTCTTCACCATCAATGTCCTTGAATGTTGGCTTCTTATTGATCAACTCATCTACTTCTGCAGCCCATTAGGCAATATTTTCTCCAACCTTATTGATGTGATGATCCTCAAACATATCATAAACATCTAGGGAATCCTCTACATCAGCAGCAGTGTAAGCATCATCTTGTTGTGCAACTTCATTAAATGAATTCATGTGCTCAAACTTTTGCAATACTCTCTAGTCATGGTTACGTGCATATGTGTCTTCCAAGAAAAATATCCGTGTTGCTTGATTTGCCAAAATATAAGGCTCATCGGTGCGGTACGCTGCCTTAACATTAATGGATTTGAAATAATCATTAGCTTTGGGTTTTGATATCTTGGTAAACTGGTTATACTAACGACAGCAAAACAAAACCACACACTGATGAACCTCGAAACTGGAGATATACTGCAACTGAATAATGTCTGTTATGTTAGCATCCATATCAGTGTCACTTTCTTGTGCGTATCTGTGCTCAAGACATCACTGTTTTGGGTCTTCCTGCCTTCGTCGCGTACAAGGGTGTTGTAGCGCACATCTCCAACAACGCAAGATGCATAATGTCTTACCCGAGTATCAAGATCCATTGCTAGTGTGTAAAGGGTATCACAAACTGCCTGCCCCTCCTCTCGCATCGTCTTAACATATGGTTAGAAAATAGACAAGCTGATCATCTTATGTACTCAATATATTAAAAAAATGTTCAACCATTTCGCAAATCCTTCCCTAACCCATTTTTCAATGTTTCTTGGATTTTACGCCAGTAACTCCTCTTCATACATGCTGCAGAAGATAGTGATTGCGTCAAACATCTAAATATATACAAATGTGCTGCAAGTTTAGTAGATTACGATGTATAAGTTGTAGTACTTAGTACTTACTCGATATGAGGTAGAATCTCAGGACAGTTATTCAACACATACCAAACTATTTTGTCCAAATCTTTCGGTTTGTCATCTTGTCGACTCTTCCCTCTTAGTCAAATAGAACGATAAAAAACATTACACTCAGGATTTTTTTCGGCCACCTTTTTGCTAAGCTGATCAGCTGTTTCAATGTATCTTGAGCAGAATGTCAATGCTTCTGTAGCAATGTAGGCCTCTGCAATGGAACCCTCATGACTAGCTCTGTTCCTAACATAGCCCTTGAAAGTGACTAGCCGCCTTTCAATAGGGTACATCCATCCATACTGTACTGGACCTCTAAGTAGTACCTCATTAGGTAGATGGACAACCAAATGCACCACCACCACATGAAAGAAGGTTGGAGGATATATCTTCTCAAGGTCGCATAGGATAGTTGGTATCTTGCCTTTAAGATGCTCCACGACATCTATCCTCATATTCCTACTGCAGAGTTCGCTGAAGAATTGTCCCAACTCTACAACTGCTCTGTATAAGTCAGGGCGGCCCAATCCTCTAAGAAGAACAGGTAAAACCCTTTGAAGTAGGACGTGGCAGTCATGAGTTTTCAAACCTTGTACCTTGGTTCCATCTGCACTAATTCTCCTTTCAACATTGGAAGCAAATCAATGTGGGAATCTCACACGTGACAGGACCTTGCAGAATTCTTTTCTTTTTGTTTGTCCAAGACTTACACAGCTGGTGCCATATCCCGTGATGCACCATCCTTTCTCACCCGCAAATTGGATCTGATACCCAGGTGTGTCAAATCAATCCTAGATTTTAAGGTACCTTTTGTCTTGCCTTCAATATTAAGAAGTGTGCCGATAATGATGTCACATATATTTTTCTCGATGTGCATCACATTAAGATTATGCCGCAGATCCAAATATTTCCAATACTGCAAGTCCCACAAAGTGGACCTGTTGGTAAACAATAATATCTCTTCTGCCCTGCCACACTTCTTTTTCCCGCTGCCATTATCGAGATGGTTTCCTGGTGTAATATGTTTGACCTTCTCTCACTCCTCCTGCAACTCATTGCTAGTGAGCCTCTTTGGTGCATCATGGTTTTCATGATCTGCTCTGGACAAAGGTTTTTGCTATTTTTAAGAGGAAACTTGTCCTTGTCAAGGAAACATCGGTGTCCAATGTAACAAACCTTGCTAAATATTGGGTATGACAGCAGATTCTTATCACAACGAACACATGCATTGTAACCATGTGTCGTTTGCCCTTAGATAGTGCCCAAATCCTGATAGGTCTCGAGTGAGAATACCACTCCATAGATTTTGAAGTTCCTCCACAACAGGCTCCATGAATAAATCAAAATCCTTTCTAGGACTTTTTGGACCTGGGATGAGCAAGGCCATGATATAGTTTGATTCTTTGGTGCAAACATTTGGAAGCATCACTACAAAAAAACACTTCCATGATGATATGTGTTTGTCACAGTAGGTCACGTTTTTTGTCATGCATGTACATCCATGACGATTTCATGACAGAATCAAGATAGTCATACATGTGTTGTCGTAGAAGTGTTCCATGAAAATACTCAAATTATCATCACAGAAGTGTTCACTTCCATGACGATAAATGATGTGTCATGGAAGTGATTTCGTCAAGGGTAACCGACAATGTGGCATCCACCATAACGGGTCGCCGTTAAGCTATCAGGTCCGGTTTTGGATCTGATAACCCGTTAACAACAACGACCAATGGCTATTTCCCACGTGTAAAATTCTCATTGGCTGGAGGAAACACGTGTCTTCTCCGCCATGGGCCAGATGTCATCAATCCAATGGAGGAGACGTGCCTATGATACGTCGACATGTGGCAGGGCCCAACAGAGGCCCATATAGGTTAAAAAGGCCGGCCCAGTCAAAGGCCCGTATAATTTACTCAGGTACTGGTGGGCTAGCCCACTAACGGCCTGCTTAAACACGACCCATTCAGGCCCCACCGCTAGATCTGTCCCATTAATTGTTCGCCGAGTCTTTGGGCCCAATTACGGCCTAGTGAGGTTTCGGCCTATTAGAGGCGCGATGTAGACATGGGCCCATTTCAGCCCGGTGTGTCTTTCGGCCTGGTAATGGCCCGTGCTGCCCATGGGCCATATATGGTCCGACGCGACATCTGGCCTAATAACGGCCCGTGATCAAGGTGGCAATAGTTCAGCCCAACATGACTTTGGGCATGTTAAAGGCATGTCGTATAATTCGGCCCATTGATGCCTGTACTAAGCTTTCGGCCTCTTAAAGGACCACGATATCAGTGGACCAACTAAGTCCCGGGATATGTTTCAGCCTGGTAACGGCCCGTCATATAACTGGGCCAATAATGGCCCGTTGTACATTTCAGCCTGCTAAAGGCCCATGGACGACTATTGAAAATTGAGGCGCAACATGCATTTTGGCCTGCTAAAGGCCCATGGTATCTTCTGGGCCCTAATAGGCCAGCAGAATATTCGGCCTGTTAATGGCCCGAAGCTACATGGGCCGACCTAAGCGTTGGGTCCACTAAAGGCCCAACTAAATGTTAGGCCCAATGAAGGCCCATGTAAGTTACGGGCCTGGCGCACAGTGTCCACGAAGGGCCCAAATGGCCGGTCAGCGCAGGCCCAAGAAAGTTGTGGGCCGGCCCAATTGTGGCCCGCTGAAATGCAGGCCCATTAGAGGCGATTGTTTCGGCCCGGTCGCCTACATCAGATTTTCGCCCCTTTTTTTAGATAGCGAATGATGGTATATACGGTAACTAGGAATTAAGAACAAACCTACTCTATACAATGAAGAAATTATGGCATAGTAACTTAGAATAACCCTACACTATACAATAAAGGATTTATGGTATATTACATCTACTAGGCATCAAAGTTCGCCACCAGTGATCATAAAGTGCAACAAAGAAAAAGATTACAAAAACTGGGCACCATTGCAGCGTAACAAAATAATACTGAACCAAGACCACTTCCAGGACAGTTCAAGAAAGGTTAGCGTTGTGCGGAAGCTGCTGCGCAAGCAGCTAAGCAAGGCTGTGAGACCGGCCTAGCATGTCGGTCATAGCTTCTAGCTGTTGCTGTTTAGCAATTAGGTTCTCATTGCAGTTCGCCGTGATCTTCCTTAGAGATTGGACTTCAAGTCGGAGTTAAGTTGCAGAATGCCTTTCTGCTTGAAGTTGAGACTGAAGAAGTCATACTGATTAAGGCAGCGGATTCTGTGAGCTTGTGTGACTTCTAGTCTCGAGTAACTTGAACACTGCATCAAGACATGACTTTGGGGTTGTCTCGCTATCTTCAAGATGTTTTGCCTTCTTTGCTGCAATATATGTTGGGTTTGTTTCACAGCCTTCAGCAAACTTGTGCATGCCATCAGGCATGTCACCCTGAAACAAGTAGAGAGATGATAGGTTTTGCACATATATTAACGAAGATGGTAACTGTGCTGTCAATTCCATCCAATTTCAAAATAGAAAATAAAGAGACAGTTCAAAATATCAATAGCATAATTTGGCATTGTTCATAATGCGGGGAGCTTCACCACACTACTGGATTACCATATCAACAAAACAAGCATAGATGAAGGGCACAATACAATCATTGTATCTATTTTGGTTAATGTGCATGGCATGTTGTTCATATCATCAGCCTCATCAGTAAGATAAAGCAGGAAATTACAAGGTGCAAATGTGGGCTGCTTCTGCACACAGTGGATTATAGATTAACAAAAACAAGCATACATGCAGGGCTAAAGAAAATCATTGGATCTGTATTGAGTAATGTGCATGGTATGAATAAGGAATTTGGTTTTACAACTAAAACTTGGAACTTACAGTTGTTGCGAACATGCATTTTGATAGAAACAGCAAACTAAACAGCAGTTGACGATTGGGACTATGAGCAAATTAAATAGCAGTTGAGGACAAAGGTTTTAGAAGGACTGACTTACATTAACAGTTAACACTGGCTCTATAATACCCTTCTCCATGTCAAGGGAAGGATAACTCAAGAATTTCAGCACAAAATCTTCTTCATAAGCATTACCTGTACTCTACACTTTGTAGATAGTAATTATAGATATAATAATACTAGAAGGGATAGAGGATAATGAACATAAGATGCAGATTGATGCTACATAATCAACTACCTATCCCTGCAAGTACAAGTGTTACAGGACAAAATGTACTGGCAAGAGCAATGGGCTACACTTCTGCACTGGCATTGTCTGTGTATTCATCTTTTTGGTAAGATTAAATATAGATTTGATATTTTTAGTAAATGGTGGGCGAGGGAGATAAGATGCAGAGTGATGCTACACAATGAACTAATCCCTCCTTCCCATAATATAAGAGTGTTTTGTACACTGGTGTACTGTACAAAACACTCTTATATTATGGGACAGAGGGAGTAGTCGTTAATGTAAGTACAATGATAGAAGACATTCGGTCCTTACAAGAGAACTATAGAGCTAAACCTCTTCAAAAGCATTGGGTTGATTCTAAATTTCTGTAAAAGTCGATACGGATCTTATAATGCCCACCAAATGGAGGATAAGGAGGCTAACATGTGCAGTGGTGCTACATAATCAACCAGCTATGAAAGTAAGTATGGTCATACAGGGTAAGAGGTACTCACAAGAGCAATACAATGTGCAGTATAGTTGCGAGATTCTGTGGTCCCTTGAGAACGAATATTCTTCTGCAAATAGTTTTTGTACAAGTGAGGCGGTAAGGCACATGCAGAAATGTAGTTCAAATTGTGATGTGATATCATAGATAGTACCTTACGCTGCAAACGAGACCACTGTGTAACAAGATTATTCCAGTCACTGTCTACTAAATGTAGCACCGGAGACTCTACAGAAATTTCGTTTAGAGGCTTGCCCGTCGAAGTGCGCTTGCCTAAGGTAGGAACGATACTTCATTAACAAGTGTTTGAAAAGCGCAACCAAGCCTTGCTCATCTTGACTATCCAGTTGGTCCTTGCCTCTTTAAAAGAATGAAATCTTGTGTCTTCTGTCAGCAGAAACATATGCACTAATTACCATGAATAACATTAGTACATTACTTGCACGTAAGTTGCGGAGGAAGATTGGAAATTGTTCTTTGTCTGTGGTATAATCTTTCCATGAAGGAAAGATGCGCACAAAGTTCCTGACAACAATATAAGCTTCGTATTCTAAACTGGGAAGAAGTGGAACAGGGGTCCTATTTGCTGCTATTGGTGCTCTCTCTCGTTCGAAAAGGGATTTGGCAACTGGATTTGATGTACTCTTTGCTGGAATGGGGTTTTTGCGTCGTAGAGCTGGTGTTATGTCAACTGGCATCATCATACTATTTGCTGCAGTTGGGGTCTGCTGAGTTGGGGCATCAGAGATGGCCAGTGTAGTAGGGCTAGAGTCTGCTAAAGTTGGGGTCGTGTTTTGTGGGTTTGGTGATATTGCCACTACACCTAATGGGCTATTTGATTTATCAGGTGTCACTACCTTTTCCAAATACTTTGTTCGTGCTCCTTCATGATCAACAATCGCCCTCTTCCTTTTGAACGTCTGATACACAAGAACAAAATTTGAATGGATAAATATGTACTGAAAATGGATAGGCAGGGCGTATTCACATAGCAAATGGCAGTGCAACAAAGTAGAAGCAATGCAAAGCATCATTTGCAAGATATGTGCAACCAATATAACCTTGCAAAGTTAGAGCAAGCACCTTGATGGGTGAATAAGATAGGGCATCTGCCTCTGACTCCTCCACTAGGGAGCTACATTGACTTAGGTCACCCTCTAGCTCAGAATCATTGTTAGGATCATATTCCGAACACGAATCTGTAGGTGGAGAGTGCTTGCATTGCATTGCATCCAGACTGGATCTCAGTCCCTTAATGCCAAGTTTGACAGCCATGGCATCGTTCTGCTTTATTCTTTTCACGCGCGCAAGCTCATAATCATTATGATGTTCAGTATCTGAGATTCATGAAAACATAAAAAGTAGTGAGATTATCTATGGAATGCATTGCGGATTCTACTCGAATAGTGTCTCCCTACAAACCCCTGCGTATATAAAGTTAATCCCCCAACCGCGCTAACTAGACCACACACAAAAATACAAACCTCTTATGTCTCTATAAGGGTGGACACACATTTCAAAACTGAAGTAGGAACATTAGAATCATATCAAATTCGTATTTCAACAAATAAACTAAAGAATTATGAGTTACATAATGTTTAGCTTCAAGGGTGGAGTGCTGGTTGTGCGACACAAAGCAAGTAGGTAGATTGTATTCCATGTGAAAGATCATAGTCTATGTAAAAGGTGGATATGACACTTTTCTTTCTATATAATCCAGTGTTCGTTGCCCACACATGATGGAAGAGATCACATAGACAAATACTATTCACTCATGTCTGCGGTTCCAGTATTCTGAAACAGGGTGGTCCACCCTAAAAGAATATTGACAACAAATATGACAAGGCAAGCATAGAGATAGTGAATCAATCATTACTTGTGAGCTTACTAGGACAAGTATGCAGAATTGCAACTGCAGTAAGAGACCGTCCAAAATCTGAATCAAGAAGTTGGTCTAACACTTATTGTTTGCAACTAATCAAAGTGAATAATTGGATATCATATCGAATGAGTAAGAAAGACAAGTAAAATTGTCACCAAACCGGGCCTGTAGTAGTAGTCTGGGTCAATGTCACTATGACCAACAATCCAACATGACTAGTGTCTCTTCCTAGGGCCGGAATTTTGAAACCCTGTGAACTTTACAGGTACGAAAGATTACTGAAATATTTGAACCATTAAGTGTAGGTAGCACTTAGTACACAACAAACCCTAATGATAGTCCTGCCTAATGAGTAATGAATCAATTAGAAAATGGGTGATGAGGAGTGGCTGCTGAGTGTTGAGGACGTATCTCAGGTTAAATTGGGTTGGCTTAGTGGGTGTTGCACGCCTGAGCCCTGAATGGACTGGGAAGGTAGGCATGGCGGCACGCCCGAGAAGCGGTGACACTGTTGGGCGAGCGGATCCTGACCTCCTGTTAGTCCAGCGTCTCCTCCTAAAGTCATGTCGTCCGGCGACGGCAAGTCGCCGGTGAGGCAGGAGGCTGGGGGCGAGTAGAGATCGGAAGCACAACAGAACAGAGGGGAATCTGGGTCTGGGACGACCCAAAATCCTAGGGTGGGCCGCGACCCACCATGGCAACCCTATAGATCCACCCCAGCGGTGTACAGGCATTTTGAAACTAAATTAGGAACATTTAGCTGACCAATTAAACGACTCTATTTTAATAATATCATATTCGTATTTGAACAACTAAGCTTGTTTAGCTTGATGGGTGGAGCAGTGCTATTATGACACAAAGCATGTAGGTTGATCGTATAGTGATCATAAAAGGGGGAAAACCCTAAGCATGATCAATTAAACCCTATTATGACTGTGCCATGGCACATTTGAAGCCACAAACCATAGAAATGCTACTTAGCAACCATTGTTTGCTTTGAACTAAGAACTAAGATTCTAAGAGTTGAAAAGAAAGTATAGTAACCAAATTACGATCTATTTTCTGGTTGAGATCAAAAAGTTGATCAGATATGAAGTAGTACCACCTCTCTTGTGGCGCCATGTAGGCATCGGGGGTGTGATGGCTGTCGGTGGCGTGGAAGCAAATCTGCGACGGTAGACAGATGCATCGTGGGATAAGTCCCATTGCGGTGGACGATAAGGTCATCGGAGCAGCCTCGGCAAGGAGGACGACGGCGTCGATGAAGCGAGAGGACACGATGCATGGCTCCTGGTCTGTCGCCGTGGATGAGAAACGTCCATCTCTAGCAGTGGACGATGCGGTCTTGGTAGGCGCTCTGACATGGTGGAGGACGGCAACGATGGATGGGGTGGTGGACAGAGGAGGTTGGTGTGGGGATGGTGTTCTAGCGCAGACGGTGTATGAATGGGAAAATGGAGGGAGAGGTACGGGGAACCATGTCTTTGGGACGCGCCTGTCTGAAATATGGGAAAGTTACGAACTTCGCCCCCATTTAAAATTTGGACGTCTCGTCGGTTGGGGATAGGACGGTAATATCGCATCTCCCCAATATTTTCCCAGAGCGATTTCGTGCGAGGAGAGGGTGTTTTGGCGCCTATGGTTTGAGCCCATGGTGTATGAACGGGGCTGACAGGTAGGGCAGTTGTGTCACATATGAGTGAAGTTACAAACCTGCCCCTATTAATAATATTTGCCTACATCGATTTTGGCCGAGTCTAGTTTGTTTTGCCGCCCATCGTGTATGAATGGGGAAATGGAGGGAGAGAAAGAGGTCTTTCATACGAGCTTGAATCAAATGTGTTTTGCCGCCCACATTTGGCACCCATCGTGTCTGAATGGGCTCAGAGGCGGTCGTGTCATGTCTGATTGAAGTTACTAACCTACCCCTATTGATAGCAGTGGAAATCGGGCCGAAGTTGTCCGTGTAAGGGGTAGACAATAATTTCCATCTCGCAAACACTGGCTTCGGGCAGCTGACGTGGGAGTGGATGTTTTGCCGCTTCTTTCAATTTTTGGGACAATAAGCATTCACGTTTACCGTGGCAACTAAATTCGAATCCATTTTGTATTCTTATACGAATCTTTATAAATCATTACAAAGATGTATTCCACTATCATATATGAATATGATTTACAAATGCCGATACTCGAATTCAGAAGGTGGAATCCAGTTTAAGGTGAATTCTAATATTTGAAACCACTTTATGTCCAACTCAAGTGTAACATGTATGACACACGCAACATATAGTGTACTCCCATTTAGATATGTATACAAGCAATGTCTCAAGATTCAAAATACTGAGTCAATCAACCAATAATGTACAAAACTAACATTCATATAAACACTTATAGAGCATATGTATCAATAATATCAACTAGCATACATAAGCCAGGCCGCTGTACTTTTTTTGCTAGAAGAGCATCATTTTTTGGCAATGCTAGTATAGCATCATGGCCCTTTCAGATGCGTGCCACCTAAGGACCATCTATACAACTATTATTGTTGAATGCACATTCAGCCCGATTGGCTTATTTGTAGGTCTGGCATAGCAAACAAAATGAAATATCTTTGCCTCAACAAAAAAATGAAATGTCTCACAGTCTTATCAATTAATACGGACCAAAAAACAGAAAACAATTATTACATGATCTCTAAAACAAATGGTTTGATTGATTACATGAACAAACAACACAAAGGTTATTCAATGATGGAAAAAACATTTCACCTATGATTTACAAAGTGGGATTTTAATTTCCTTTTTTCCTTCAGGACCTTAACAATGCAGTCAGTCTCAGCTTGCTTCATTTGGAAATTGATGAAATGTTTAATGGTTGTATTGAGTACTGCTTGTGATTGTGTCGTTTGCTTCCTTAACATGTCAACTTCATCTCTAAGTGTAGAAGCAGAATCTCTTTCTACCAATAGTTTAGCATCTAGAGCATCGGCAGTTGGCAATTCATGATGCACGATTGGGCCGGTGCCACTGCTCTGGGATGATACAACGGCCATGGGGACCTCACTCTTTGATTTTGGGCTAACCTGTTTTGCCATTAAAGTTCTGATTGGATTCGGAAAATTTGAAGTTAGCAAAACATCTCAACTTGGAGTTAGAACAACAATCCAGTTAAATAAACATGGAATTAAAGAGTTTTGATTGGATGTTGAAAAGTAGTTATTAACATCATTGCAACTGGTTGCAGCAGCAAAGCAGTTAAACAAACAGGTTTTGCAAAAGGTACCTGTTGTGGCATTGGATTTTCTCTTGGATCCTGAAAAGTTGAGTAGCCAGTAACTTGATTAGAGAAACCGGTTGCAGTAGCAAAGCAGTTAAACAAAGAAGTTTGGCAAAAGGAACCTATTGTGGCATTGGAGTTTCTCTTGGATCCTAAAAAGTTGTGTAGTCGGTAATTTGATTAGAGCAACAAGTTACATGAGCAAACCTGTTACACAAATAAATTTTTGAAAATGTACCTGTTATGCAATTGGACTTCCAGTTGGATCCTGAAAAGTTGAAGTTGGTAAGATGATTACAGCAACAAGTTATAGCAGCAAATCAGGTAAACAAGGAAGTTTTTGAAAACATACTTGTTGTGCCATTGAAGTTTCGGTTGGATCCTGCAAACTTGAATGTTAGCAATCATAAATAAAGTATTGCAAGAGCCATAAGAAACTAACATTAAACTACTAAAATTAACCAGTTTTGGCAACATATTTAATTACACATGAACTAGTAAAACTAACAAGTTCTTGGCAACGTATTAAAGTAACAAGTCGGTACCATTTACCAGCAGCACAGACATCTGCAAATTTCTTTGATGTAAGCAAAATGATTCTGACACATATATATAAGTTAAAAGGATGTTGTCCCTCATATAAACCTGTCATTTGTTTGTCTATGAACATGCAAACATTACTAGTGCTACAAGTCATAACAACAAACCATTTAAACAAACAGGGTATCAGAAGGTGAATTACACATGAATTTTGCTGCACCCTAGAAGTAGATATGACCAACTATCTACGTGCTTAAGTAGATATTTAAGTTCAGGCAAACAGGTAACTCTATAAACAGTAAGTATCAAACACATAGATAGGCGCAATCTATAATAGGATTAACAGGCTATGGCATTATGTAATCAGTAGCAAACTAAATTAAGCCAAGCAAGGTAATTGAACAATTTTGCAATCAGTGTCTAACTAAAACTCCAAGAAGCAGGTAACTGAACTTATGCTAGCTCTTTGTACACGCACACTGCAACTTCTTTTTCGCTTACAAGGTTCTACGAAGGAGTCCATGTCATCAATTGGTTGGATACGCAGTCCTAATACTTCTTTCTTCCCACACTGCATTGGTAAGTCGAATGGTTAATCTGATATGATGGTGCGTCCTTGATATGTTATATGAGGACGGTTTGTCAGACTAGTTGTAGCAACACACATCACACTGGCTTTTGCTATATATTTCATGCGATTACATTTCGCATATCGAGATCTAAGCAATCTACAATAGGATGAAAAGACTGGCATCCTTCACATTATTGGCGAACTCAGTTCATAGAAACAAGCAATTCAACCATTCTATGGGAAAATCAAAAGCGCCACTGGAATATTTTTCACTACCCCAATCATACACGCAAAAGGGGCAGCGCCACCATAGTGGCTGGTATGGGCGGCCGCCTCGGGTGGCTGGAAAGTGTGCACCTAGTTTGAGTCATCCAGGTTGGCCCAGGCTAGTTTTGTTCGTCCCAGCGCACGAGCAGCCAATGTAAAAACTGAAGAAAAAAGTTTCAATTTGGATGGGTCAAAAATGTAAGTGCAAGGCAGGCCCTATAGCATGCCCGCGGCCCAAATGAGTGCCTCCCATATCGATCGATAGCAGGAAAGATCCCCAATTCGTTCGCTCCAGCCTCCAGTCTGGTTCGCTCCTAACCAAGCCGCCGTTGGACAGACCGACAGAGCTCTTCCTCGCGCCCTTGTTGGACGCCGGTAACCGGGCTTCAAGTGAATGGAAGGACAAGAATATGAAGATCCAACCCTGGGTGTAGCCTGCGTGGGAGGTTGCGGCAGCGGTACGGGTATGGCATCGAGCTTGCGCAAACGGACAGTCATAGCTTGCAAGAGCAGCATGAGCAACGAGCAAGTACATCACATCCCTGGTTATATCTAATTCAACTGTTCAGTTTCTGGGCAATAGTTAAACCTGATGGTGTTGTAAAACTACTTGTATGTAGGGAATCTATAAGAAAATGAAACCAATTTCTGCTTATTTTATAACTCCCCCAATCAATACTGAACTGACTGAACCTAATGTGTCTAATCAAGTTTCCGGTGCAGACATACACGCTCATGTTGTTCTTGAGCCCGAAGTGTCTAATAAACAGACTGCTAATGAAGGATTTGATGCAAACATTTTACATGCTCCTCGTAATGAACATATAGTGTCTAATGAGGGATCTAATGCAAGCATTTTACAAGCTCCCATTGAAGGCTTTAGTGTCTAATGATGATCTGCTATGTTGAGAGAGAGAGAGAGAGAGACAGAGATCTGCAGGAATTGATGACAAGCAAATTATAGTACATTTTCATAGCTTGAGGAAACGTCGAGGCCATCTACCATAACGTCCCTGTATCATGACAACCGAGCATAAATAATTTTATAATCTGTTGTTTCAAACTATTTGCATACTTGTGCAAGATAGATATATTGATATGCAGTTTGTGCACTGGTTATAGGTGCAATTAGACTTGGATATTTTAGGCCAGAGAACGAACAATTCAAGCAGGTACAGTCCATATTAGTAATCCTTCTCCACCATGTTGTATTTTGTGTTTTTTGGCACTTACATCATCCAGTGGTTTATAATCTGGAACTACTTTCGATCATTAGCTGGTTTTCAAAGTGCATGTAGCTTCACATTTCTCAAGTTATGTTGATTTCTGGAGTGCAAGTGCCTTCGTATTTTTTAAGTTAAATTTTCGCCCCTGGTAACTTGAATTTGTGGATCCGCCACTGCACACAAATCATACACGCAGGCCGGTACGAATTTAATGAAATGCAGGGACTTACGCTAGCTCGTTGTACTGGCTCACTGCAGCTCTGCTTGTGCTTGGGATGTTCATGTACAGGTCCATGTTACCACTTGCTTGGATGTGCAGGCCCTATGATCCTTGTATCCCCCTCTGGATTTTTGGCACGGCGAATGGTTGATCAAATGAGAGGAACCGACCTTGCTATTGTACCGGAGGACATGTACTTACAAGGTTATGCCGGTGTGCAGGATGTGTACCAGATCCCGTAGCACCGTCATGCTTCGCTAAAAAATGGTTTTGCTTGTTTCGGATGATATCTCCAGAAGAAATAAGAGTTAGCATAGGTGTGTAAGCTAAGAGAGCGGTAAAAGGATATCCAAACATCGTCGGAAGAGTGCACATGGGAGTGATATATGGATACCTAGTTTGGGCCGGCGTTTGGGCATGCTCGCCTAGTGTGTGGGTCACTTCAGAGTCGTTGAGGGTGATGCGCTGGCATTTGTTGGCCGCGTACAGATGTAGATCTTGAGTGGCAGTGGAGCGCTACGATGCAGTGGACGAGGCCGTTGGTGAAGCACCAACGGCCTCAGGGGGTGGAGGTGCGACGATGTGCTCGGTGAAGTAGCCCCGATGAGGTGGGAGACGGCGTCGGTGAAGCGCACCTAATGCGGTGGAAGTCGGTGTCTATGAGACACGTCGCCTGCGGCGGACGATGTTGTCGGTGGACAACCCGATGCGGTGGATGAGGGCATACATGAGGTAGCTCCGGTGCGGTGGTGAAGCTCGAACATCATCATCCGGCATAGAGGTGGGGAAAGAGACGAGACGAGGGGCGATTCGAATTTTGCTTGGGTTGGTGGGGAATTACGGATTTGAGCGCTCTGGGCGCGGAAGGGGACGGGGGAGAAGGGAGATTTTGCAGGGCTGGAATTGGGGCCACCAGATATTTCAATCCAAAACATGGAAGCGCGAACCATTTTTTCGTCCTTCTTTTTTAGGGGGGTAGGGAAGGGAGGGGTGGGTGGGTGCTAGCGTCCGTATGACACACGCGACCACCACGACACGACCCTGGTCTGCCTGGTGCGCCTACATTTGAGAATGCAAACGAATATTCTTTCATTGGCAAACAAATCTATATGTATTACCATGCTTGTGTTTTCCTTGCAAAATATTAGTCTTTCGAAATGAGATACTATAAATTAATTAATGAGGAGTTCTTTAAATTAGAGTGTGTTTGTCACATAGCGATTTCCAATTCTAACGTGGATTTCGCATTTCATGGTATCCCTGCTACTTTTTTAATTCAAATTCATATTTATAAGATGAACACTATGGTAGCGAGAAATCTTTGGATGGATTCAAGTATAAGACCACACACATACAAAATACCACAACAATCGAGTCAATGTCAACTTCTGCAACCCTAGTATGGCACGAATTCGAAATAATTACGAAAGCCGTATGCATGGTCCTCAATTCAAATCTTACAATGTACGCTAAATTGAAACGTCGATATTAAGTCTAGTACTATCTACATTCAAATGTTGTTTTTAGGCCACCCCCCCCCCTCTCGGCACACAAGCTACATACTTCCTCTGTCGATCAATCTTCCACTCCTAACCACCTTACAAAGCTATTGGTTTCTGACCCACACTCATTCTTTCTCTCCACGTTTCTACCTCTAACTATCTCAAATACACAACCCCCTTTTTCCACTATGTCAACAAATGTATCTCTCTCACACACCAGCCATTGCACACCATGCCGAGCTCTCTCTCCCTCTCAATCTCTCTCGTTAGATCCATGCATTGCCTATCTAGACCCCCCCCCTCTCGCGCGCACGCACGCACATTGTCTATCTAGGTCACTCTCTCGAGACCATCTCACTCTTTCTTCCGCACGGCGGCCCACAGTCGCTCAATCTCTCTCTCTCTTTATCTAAGTCTCGATTAACCTCGCTTTCTCTCACACAAAAACAATATATCTCCCTGTTCTACCCTTGTTCGACACACTCTATACTCTCTCACACAGATTGTCTATCTAGGTCAGTCTCTCCAAGCCGTCCCACTCTTTCGACCTCATGGCGGCCCACGCTCGTTCAACTATCTCTCTTTATGCATGTCTCGATTGACCTTGCTCTTCCACACACACAAATGATATATCTCCATGTTTGGGCCCAATTCGACATATTCATATTGTATACTCTCTCACGCACATTGTCTATCTAGGTCACTCTCTCCAACCCGTATCACTCTTTCGACGGCATGATGACCCGCACTCGCTCAATCTCTCTCTCTCTTTATCTATGTATCGATTGACCTTGCTTCCTCCCACGCACAAACGATATATCTACCTGCCTGTGACTGGATCATCTCTGAAGCTCTCTCTTAAGCCCTCACCCTTTGCAAAAGCTCAATCGGACAATATCTGTCCAGAGCATATATATCTTTTCAACGAATGCCGGGCCACACTCACTTTGTCTCTCTATCTATCCATGTCTCAATTGACCTCGCTTTCTCACGCCGTCTCTTCCACACATTGAAGCTACCTCTCCATCCCTCGAAGAGCTGGAGCTATTTACATTGCGAGGGGGACTCCAACCTTGCATTAATTTGTGAAGGCATTTATTCCGGTGGGTTTAGATTATATTTTTGTAGCATTCGGCCCACAACTACTCCAAACACCATTGCAACCCCCGCCCCTCCCCCAATTGATTTCCCTCTGGCTCGGTCACCGCTCTCTCGCACGCCCTTTCTCACCTTCCACGTTACACCATGGTATTTTTGCAAAAAACTCTGGTGTTCTCTTTAATTATTATAAATAAGCTACATACTACACACCGGGAGTACACCTGTAATGGAACAAATTTTGACCCAGAAATTGAAGTGCTACAAACTACACATCGGGGGGCCCACCTATCATGGAACAAATTTGGACCCATATATAAATTAAAATGAAAAAGGACGAGGATCGAACATGCGACCAGGGCCTTCCAACATAGTAGCAAAGTTTGTTGTACTCCCCTTCGTTGATATAATGTTTTTATATTACCACAACCTATTTAATGGATACCATGTTTTATATTAATTTTAGTAGATTAGTTGGACCAGCTCGTCAACACGTACTATGACCCTTCACTTACTGGTGGGTTCCATGTCTGCTCTCTCTTTCTCTCTCTCTCTCCTCCCCTTCTACGTTTAGACTCACAGGAAAACACGAAGAACGGGCGGGCGGTGTTGCCGTTGACCGTATCTGGACGCGTTCACAAGCTACGGCACCAGTTTCACGTACTAGTATGTAACAAGTTTAGGAACAAAAGTGACCATGACGCACAAGTTAGGCTAGTAGTAGTACTATTTATCTACTAATAATTGAATGCATGGATAAATAGATGTATCGCCTAGTGCTCGAACAAGGGGACTGGTCACGCCCTTCAAGTATTTGGAATTGACTTCCCTAAAAAAAGTATTTGGAATTGACGTGGTATTTAATATGAAATGTTTGCGATGCGAAGGAATACATGTCACTTCATGACTTTTTGTATTTAATTTGATACGGCTCTAGAAGAACATTCAATCGATCAAACTAAAATAAATGGAAATGATAAATCCCAAACATTCGGATTTTAAGCATGGCAATCCAAACATTTTTCATGGCAAATTTAGATCACATGGCAGCGGCGGAGGCATCTTGCGGCGGGAAGCGGCTCCTCTGCCATGCTCTTTGTGTCATCAGGCCACTGACCACCGGCGACGGCGGCGTCTTGTGCCATTGTTGGCATACTCCTGGAAGTTGGCCCTAGCTTCAAGGAAGGCCAGAATGTTCTGGACTTCGGTCTCCAGGAGCCAGTCAACTGGCGGGAGGCGGTGACTGGTGTTGGTGCAAGGAAGTGGTTGACGACGGCGATCCATGCCTCTGAAGGGGGCACTGGCACTGGTGCAGGGACAGGCACTGGCAATGGCGCGGCAGAGACATTCATGTGCACGGGCATCGCCACGGGCACGCGCGTCAGTGCACGCGCAGGCGCATGCGCTGACAGGTGCACGGGTGCGTGAAAGTCAGTGAGGACCTCGTGCAACCCCGTGGCTTCAAGCTCGACAACAATGTGCGGCTCCCAGCCAATCAATGCCACGGGGATGGGCGCTGGCGCAGTCGGGGCAACGAGAGCTAGAATGGGAGCGGGGACAGGCGCGGCGTCTTCACGCAAGGCAAGTTCAAGCTCATCCGAAAGCACCTTATGTTCTTGAGACTCCGGCTGGGTGTCTTCCTCATGAAACTGGAAGACTAAGGGCAGCCCATCATGATGCAGCATGGCGTACGGTGAGGTCAGACTAGATGACGGGAGAATCGAAGAGGAAGAGAGAAGATTGTAGCGAGACCAGGGAGTGCGGCAGTGATTTAAACTGCGGGGCCGGTGCCGATGCCATTACAAGTGGGTGATGAGGACATGACTACCTTGGATATGACCAAAAATATGGCATACATGCATATTTGTGAGGTGATTTCTAATGCAAACTATGCAATAATTTATTTATGTTATCCAGGACAAAAATACTTCACAGACTTTTGTGCCATGTCTAATTGTAGGTGTATGGGACATTTGTACAACCCACATATGAAGATAAGGGAAAAAGAGAAGTTTAGGTGCTATTCAAAAAGTCCTCTCACGTAACTTTTGAGCCAAGAGAAGATAGAGTCTAAGTCTCTCATGTTCTGGACTCAGATTCGGACTGCACAGACATACCTAACTCAAAACACCAGGATCTCTTTAATCCGGACTCCGAATTGGGTGATTCTTTTTTTATTGGAAAGTAGATTTCGTGCTCTTTCCAACCCAATTGGATTCACCTTTAAATTCGCTCGGAGCATTGAGATATTGGTGAAACAATCTGACACTGTAGCTGAATCCGAGTCAAATTACAAGTCCAAAGTTGTTGCATCACCTAGGGTTAGTTTTAGGCTGCCTTGGGACGTCCTCCCACCTCCTTGGCCGCCACCCCTTGCTCCTATATAAGTAGATCAATCTAGTAGCTTTTTCCTTGGGATTTGTTTAGTTAAAAGTTAGCCATTACAACTTCGTGTACTTCGTTTGTGTCCAACGACCAGACCAAGACCGCTTTCGGATCCCCACCTTTATCAATACTTCACCTATATTCACAATATTCATATTGCTTTATCATATTCTTGCTTTTTCTTCGATTGCCTGCAGGAATAGACCTTCGTGGTCAGGCTGATCGTGCTTCCAGCATCATTGGTAACCTCGATAGATTGGTTTAGCGATTGGTAAGGCGCAACATGGGTGCACGTTTGTAGTCAGATCGTCAAAGTCGAGTCCACCAAATCGGTAATTATCATCTCATCGAAAGATCGAGACCCTCGCCTCTATCAAGTGGTATCAGTTTTCAGGTTGCTCAGTGAGAATTTCCCATTTTCCCTAGATTAGATTTATGTTCTTACCTATGTCCAAAAAAAAGCCACACAAAAAAAGCTAGATCTGTTCATCCTCTGTCCAAGCCAGTCTAAGCCTTTGCAATTTCCTTTTCATTGTGTGCATTATTGAATTATCGGTTGCATCGTCGTGTTGACTTGCAGGTCCTAGTGTCTAGTTCGTTCAGAGTTTCGAGTTCTGTTCACATTAGTCACGCCGCCGCTGCATCGTTATCCCTTCCGTTGTCCACCACCCCGTCCATCAATTTCCACCACGTGCTACCCAACGTTCATTGTCATAATTATAGTTGAGGTCGTTCACATCTTCGCTTGATCAAATCTGCATCTTATCTAGTTTGTTTTGGAAAGAGGGAGAGAGAAAGAAAAAAGACAGAGGAAAAGAGAGAGGAAAAAAAGTAAAAAAAAAGTCAGAGAAAAAAAAGGAGAAAAAGAAAAAGAAAAATAAAAAGTGTGAGAAAAAAGAGAGAAAAGAACAAAATTCTGATATATCCAGACTCAATTATCATAAAATTGGCACAAACTTTTTCAGAGGAAAATTGGAGAGAGAGTTGTTGGTATATCTTACTTGGCAGTTGTTTCTCATCATTATCTTCACCGCCATTGTGATCTTCACTTATATTTGGCTGTCGAGAGGTACTTCATATCCTTTAGTGATGCTAGTTGTGCTACGCCGTGACCTCATTAGTGTTCTAGGCTCGCGTCTCTAGCCCGGTCTAGCCTAGGACCAGCACAGTACCGTCGTTGAGCGTTTCTTCAACATTGCATCTTTGAATTGATTAGTGCTAATATTTTGCAACCATATATTTAAGCCTTCCAAGCTCCAAACATTTCTACACCGTGTATACGTACAATCCCCTGGCAATCGCTTTACTCAATCTTCGGAGTTATTTGACACCGTTGGTTGCCTACCACTACCTGCTGCATGGTAAGAACTTGTAAGATTTTGATATTTGCTTTACTGTGAGCGTTTTACCACCACATCCTAGTAGTTCATAGTAACGTTATTCTTGAATTTAGTTTCTTGTTTCTACTAATCATGACAGGTTCCAGAGCTAGAAGTTCTTGGACGACGGATACATCTTCACCATCACGAGAGGTGGGATAACACACACAAGCACATTGTCAGGTTATCTCTTTACCGTCATTTGAGGGTAGATTTAATCCTGCTATTTATCTAGCTTGGGAGCTTGAAGTAGAAAAAGTGTTTAGTCACCATGATTTTTCTGAACTTGAGGGAGTACTAGCTCTCACTGGAGCATTTACTGGTTTTGCTTCTGTTTGGTGGAGTGTGCATTGTAAGAAAAACATTGATAACCAATCCACAACTTGGAAAGATTTGAAAGCTATAATGAGACAACATTTTTTTCCTCCTTACTATCGTCGTGAATTGCTTCGCAAATTGGAACAAAAAAAATAAGGCAGTAACACTGTTCATGCTTACTACCAAGAGTTCAAATCTTATATGCATCATTGTGACATAGAAGAATCTGAGGATGATATAATGAATATATTTTTTGGTGGTTTGAACCATGATATTCGCGCAAGATTTCAGTATATTCCTCATTGCATTATGGGTATGTTTGTTCGTGCTTGTACCTTTGAGAGACAGATAAAGGAGGATGCATTGGGTGAATACAACAACTACTATTCCAGTTCATGCTCACCACCACTGGTTGGTTCCTCCACCGTTGCACCTACTAGAGCAGCCACACCTCAGATTGTGAGCGTGACATCATCTCAAGTGTATGGTACATTGTCATCGTCCGTACCTACATCAGCTACGTCTTTGCGACAAGGTAACAGTAAAGGTATTGATGATATAACTTCACATGAGAATGATGCATGCCTAGTTAACTTGAATACATCATGTGTTGAGTTACTTGTTGATTTGAGCACACCACCTATTTTAGATAATCATGTTACTATCATGAATGCGTCATGTGATCAAACAGCCGAAATACCAGCAATTTTGAGTGCACCCATTGAATTAGATGTTGATGCAAAAGAACCAATGTTTAATCATTTTGATATGACCTCTAATCTTGGTGATAACTCTGTGTCAAATGACTTTTTAGCATGTAAATTTGATGCAAGTAAGGTTTATTCACCAATGTTGGGATGGTTTAATGATGAACATTGTCAATCTTTTGATATGAATAAGAGCTTCACTTATATGTGCACACTGAGTTGTAATATTTTCATGCCTTCTACTTTCGGTGATAATATTTTGGCTTTATATCTTATGAACTATGAAAGTTACTCATGTATACATGTGTCATATGTGCAAAAACCAAGGGAAGTAAAAATGGATGACATATACATATAAAACATGTACACCTTGTCTCTTTTGTTAGCCACATTTCAGATTAAGCAACACCGAGGACAACTTTGTTTTCAAGAAGGGGAGGATGATGAGGACATGACTACCTTGGATACGACCAAAAATATTGCATGCATGCATGCACATTTGTGAGGTGATATCCAATGCAAACTATGCAATAATTTATTTATGTTATCCAGGACAAAAATACTTCACAGACTTTTGTGCCATGTCTAATTGCAGGTGTATGGGACATTTGTACAACCCACATATGAAGATAAGGGAAAAAGAGAAGTTTAGGTGCTATTCAAAAAGTCTTCTGGCGTCACTTTTGGGCCAAGAGAAGATAGAGTCCAAATTTCTCATGTTCTGGACTCAGATTCGGACTGCACAGACATACCTGACTCAAAACGCCAAGATCTCTTTCATCCGGACTCCGAATTGGGTGATTCTTTTTTGTTGTAAAGTAGATTTCGTGCTCTTTCTAACCCAATTGGATTGACCTTCAAATTCATTCGGAGCGTTGAGATATTGACGAAACAATCTGACATCATAGCAGAATCCGAGTCAAACTACAAGCCCAAAGTTGTTGCATCACCTCCACTTGGTCCCATGAGCCTTGTACGACCTAGGGTTAGTTTTAGGCTGCCTTGGGACATCGTCCCACCTCCTTGGCCGCCACCCCTTGCTCCTATATAAGTAGACCAATCTAGTAGCTTTTTCCTTGGGACCTGTTTAGTTAAAAGTTAGCCATTGCAACTTCGTGTACTTCGCTTGTGTCCAACGACCAGACCAAGACCGCTTTCGGATCCCCACCTTTATCAACACTTTATCTATATTCACAATATTCAGATTGCACTATGATATTCTTGCTTTTTCTTCGATTGCATGCAGGAATAGACCTTCGTTGTCGGGCTGATCATGCTTCCAGCATCGTCGGTAACCTCGGGAGATTCATTTAGCGATTGCTAAGGCACAACTTGGGCGCACGTTTGTAGTCGGATCATCAAAGTCGACTCCACCAAATCGATAGTTATCATCTCATCGAAAATCGGGACCCTCGCCTCTATCAATGGGGGTAGTTGGGAGGAAGGTCAGCGGCGGAGCTTGGTCAAAGGGCTCGCCTCCCGGTGAGCCTGCACAGCAGCCTGGTCACACGCCTCCCGGTCAGCCTACGCTGCAGCCTGGTCGCATGCCTCCCGGTCAGCCGGCGCAGCGGTGTGCTCGCATGCCTCCCGTTGACTCACATGCTTGCTCAGATGGCACCTGCCGATGAGAAGCGGGACGCGTGGCGGCACGTAGGTCTAATGCCCACGATTTGAATAGTGAAACCGTTTGCGCTAACGTGACATGTCTTTGTTCCAAAATACTTTGGCTCTTCATTTGTGCAACTTTTCATAAGCAGCTTGTCTCAAATTGAACAAAAAAATTACGACATTCTATTTGTTCCATATCATGAGACCATGCTCAGTTTCATGAATTTCAGGTGAGTTTTGGATTTTCTAGACTTTAAAATCTAGGATTCGAAACAATATCATTACCTGCATCATGAAATAAATTTTCAAGCGATACATCTTTACTGTTGTAGATGTTAATATTTCTTAAGAAAGGATTTGGTCAAACATTTTGCTTAATTAGACTTCAGACAAGTTATATATGCAGAGTAAAAGGATAATCCCTCCGTACTAGTGCATTTGCGTGATATAGTAACTCTAGTAGGCACGAACATACGGAGCTCCATTCTGTGCTCATCCTGGTGTAGTACTATTAGTACTAGGCAATGGAGTTGATGGGTAACCTTGGGTAGCGGCGATCGAGGGAATTGAACTATGCTCGGCATGGTAGGTAACATGGGCAAGTTACTAAAGCATCCCTCCATTGTTCATCGGAAGTCATTATGGACCAGGGACATGAGGGGAATTTCCTAGGGCTGTAATTCTGGCCGCCAGATATTTCGACTCGAAACGCAGAGGCTCGAGTGGAGGCGCGAAGTTTAATATCGTGGTTCTTTTGGTTGGGGTTAGCTAATGTGCATACTACACACGCCACCAGCAGGACACGAGCCTGGGTCTGGCTGATACGCCATCGGGTGCTACCATTCGAGAATGCGAAAGGAATCTTTTTTTTAAATTACCGAACGAATCCATATGTATTACAATTCCCGTATTTTCCTTGCAAATAACTGGTCATTCCTAAAGGCATGATAATTGATTTATGACGAGTTCTTGAATTAGAGTGAGTTTGTGATAGTCATCTCAACGTGGATTTCACATTTCATGGTATCCACAGTAAGTTTTTCATTGCAAATTCAAATTTAAAAGATGAACGGTATGGTGGTGAGAAAACTTTGTATGTATTCAAGCATATGACCACACACACACGAATATAACAACAATCCAGTAAGTATAGTGCATCTATTTTTCCAGACCATGCATGTATGACACGAATTCAAAAATAAAATGTAAGCCATGCATGGTCCTCAATTCAATATTTTAAATGCACAATAAACTAAGACATGAATATCAAGTCTAGTACTATGTACATGCAAATGTTGTGTTTAGGTCTCTCCATCGCCCCCCCCCCCCTTACCACACATACTTCATGTATCGACTGATCTTCATTTCTTTGTTAATAGAAGTATTGGTATTCGACACGTGCGCGCTCATTATTGCCCTTCACGTTTCGATCTCCATTTATGTCACACCCACCCTCACACTCTCAACAAATGTATTTCTCACACACAACCTCGTCGTGCCATCCATGACAAACCCTCCCTCTCTCTCTCTCAAGACACATACGTTGCCTCTTTAAAACACCTTCACCGTGCGTGCAGACACAAAGTCTATCTAGGCCACTCTATCAGTAACTATCTCCCTCCAGCCCTCATTGCAGCTTCGCCGCACGATATCTCGGTCTATCATCTTTAACTTTTGAGTGTATGCTAGGCCACACTCACTCGATCTCTCCCTCTATAAATGACTCGATTGACCTCGTTTTCTCGCGCCGTCTCTCTCACACATACACGCTCCCACTACACCTCTTGCATTGGCGGAGCTATGTAGACTGTCGTGGGGTAACCTCTCGACCTTAGATAAAATTGTGAAGCTCTTTTTAGAATTGTTTAGATTATATTTTTTGAACATTATATTTGTCCCCACCCTCCCAAACACCGATGAGTTGTGCACCCCCCCTCCGAGAGAATATCATGTGGGCCCACACCTTAGATGCTATATGGTGATATGAGTTAGCTAGTAGATCTGAGATCTAGTGGCTCACATGATGTCTTAATATTTTTAGAAGAAACCTTAATGAGTTTGGGAATTGCACACAATTAGTACAAAAACTACTCAGATGCCCTTGGATCCGATATCCAACGGCCTCGAAGCCCGTATCACCGTAGCATACAAGAGAATATGATATTCTTACATGATATTCTTACATGTGGTAGCACGTAAGGTGTGGTAGCACATGGGAGGACCTCATATTCTCTTGCATGTAAGAATATCACGTGCTACCACACCTTAGATGCTGTGGTGATACAAGCCCCTCGGAGCCGTTGGATCGAAGATCCAACAGCTCCTTGGTGGTTCGAATGTTTTTTTGCAGAAAAGCCCCTAAAGAGTTTGGGAACTGATCACAAGCACAAAGACTACTCAGATGCCGTTGGATCTGAGATCCAACGACCTCGAAGCTCGTATCACCGTAGCATCCAAGCTGCGAGAGCACCTAATTCTTGCACAGGGGAATATGTGGTGCTCCCACACCGTAGATTCTCTGGTGATATGAGTTCCCGGGAGACACTACACCATAACCCCTAATTAGGGGTAGTTAACTGTCGGGAGAAATACTTGATTAACGGCAGAAAATCTGCCGGGGATCATGCTACTGCTGGCAGAATTACTTAACATTAACATACTGCCGGCAGAAGTCACCCAACCAGGGCACCAGCACTGCTAGCAATTATGCACTCTTCTTAAGTCACACAATCTGCCGGCACAACTAAACCCAGGCATTTTATATGACAGCTATCGTTTGTGGGCCCACACCAAAAATATTGCCATACACGCGCGCTGGCGCGTCAGGAGCGCGTGAGAGGCCGAAAGTTTTTGCTCTGAATAAATAAATCCTCCCAAATTTACATCCAGAACAACATATCCCCCAAATCCTCCCTGACTTACCACCGCCGCCGCGGAGGCTGACCACCCTACGCGTCGCCGGCAGATTCGTCCCCGGCCACCATCCACCGCCGGCTTCGTCCCCGGCCACCGTCCGCCGCCCCCAAATGACCTCACCGCAACATCGTGTTCGTCCCCGACCGGGCTACAACCACCCCTTCGTCTCCAAGCACGAACCTCCACTGATTCCTCCCCAACCTCCCAGCGCCATCTGCCGACCCCGCACCCCTGCCCGCCCCACCTACCACCCTCCCCTGGGCGCTCCCAAGCAGCGCCGCCTCCCCACGCAGCACCGTTCTCCTGCGATCTAGATCTAGTGCTGTCCTCCAGCAGCCCGCTTCCTCAAGAAGTCGCTTCAACCTCCGGGAGCTCCTCTCCCCGAGTAATTGCCGGCAGCCGTTCTTGTGGCAGTTCTATCTGCTGGGAGAAACTCTCTCCCGGCAGTTTATCTGCCCCCTTAAGCGCCCTCTCCCGGCAGTTTATCTGCCCCTACATATGTGTTGTAGTGTAGTGAGATCTAATGGCTCGCAGTAGGAGGTTTGAATGTTTTTGTAACATAGGCCTCAAAGAGTTTGTGAATTGTGTAGAAAGTACAAACACTACGCACATGGCATTGGATCTCACATCCAACGACGTAGATGCTCGTATCACCATAGCGGCTAATTAAGTTGCGGGGAGCTCCTAATATAAGCTACTAGGAGCCATTGGATCCAAGATCCAGCGGCTCACACGAGGACAAAAATGCTTTTTTTTGCAAAAAACCCTTGAAGAATTTGGAGATTGCGCATAATTACAAAGACTGCTCCCACGCCATTGGATCTCAGATCCAAGGACGTAAAATCACATATCACCATAGCATCTAAGCTGCGGGGAGCACGTGATATTCTATGCCGCTATCATTTTTGTTCCTAAACTTGCAAAATATGTGTAACTAGTGCCGCAACTTGTCTAACCGCGCAAAGTGTTTGTGCAAAAAAAACCTCCTACACTGAAATATCGGAAGAACACACGGGAGTCCCACTTGTCATTGATCAAATTTGGACCTAAAACTAACAAATCTGAAGGACGAGATTCGAACCGGCAACCTGGACTACAAAGCATACATCGATAGCCTGAAACAACAATGGTTGTTGGCTTTGTCGCATAACTTGATTTTATACAGTAGTATTACGTTGAGTAGAGTAGAGGGAGTGGCTCATGAACACATGCATGAATGTTGACTTACTTACTGCTGGGTCCCATGTCTGCGATCTCTGTCTCCTCTTATCGGTGCAACAAACCATGGGCATGTTGCCCTGACTGTGCATAGTCTTAAGGGCAAGGTTGCGACATCCAAGACCAGACCAAGCAGGAGAGATCAGCTCTTTGAGAAATCAAACGGCGAATCAAGAAGGCCAACGCAAGTTAAATGAGCAAGACACCACTAAGGAGAAACCTCCCATGCCCGGCAGGCGAGCCTGGCGAGGTCGAGGTCACCCCGAAGACAAGCCTCAAGACCGCCCCGGCAGCCTGCCGGGCACGACGAAGACAAACTACCCTGCCAAGGCTCCACCGCTCCACCTCACAGCTACGCAAGTCAATGATCGGTGCAGTGTCAAGCCCCCAAGTGACTAGGTGGCTGTTATTTGGCACGTGGCAACCACTTACTATGGAAATCATCTCCAAATGACACCCGTCCAGAGACGTATCAAGCAGACAGACGAGAAGGTGGCCGAATGGCCCGGCAAGGCTTGCTGGGCATGCCACGATGTGACACTAAGTGGCGCATTTAATGCGCTCTGCTCTGTCTGCAGAGGTAGGTATGATAGCACTGTTCGCTATCTAATCAGTACACAATGACTGATTTTCCACTGTGGTGACCCCTTGATCTATAAAAGGAGGGCCATGGCAACCATAGAAAGGATTCGGACCCCTGTACATTCATACGCGCGTAGCTGCTCTCGTCCTGAGGCATCCTTGCCGGGCAAGAGCGCTACGTCTCCACCACAGTCCACCATCAATCCACCAACGCAGGAGTAGGGTTTTACACCTCGCGGCGGCCCGAACCTGGGTAAAAACTGCCCGCGTGATGTCTGTCGTGCTGTGCTACGCCCTCCGCTCTTTGTGCAATGTGTTCATCCCCCCTGCTGAACCACAAGGGGCTGATGGCCCCATAGGTGGTCGTGGTTTCCCACGACATCTTTGGCGCGCCAGGTAGGGGGAGGCGCTTGCGCGAACCTGAGAAGCGTACGCAGCGCGTCATCTTCATCACCGTTTTCTTCATCGATGGCTTCGTCCTCCATGGCGCCCAAGAAGAAGCCCGGTGCTGCAGCTCACCCGTCCACCTCGAAGGCCCCGTCACGCGCGGCTGTCGATGCCGTAGGGGCCACAGAGGCGCACAAAGACGTGGACATTGCGGGGAACGTGGTCGACATAGGCGGTGTCATCACCACCTCCCCTGCGGCCGATGTGGGAGCAGGAGGCACCGGAGGAGGAGGACAGCATCAGCAGCATCCCAGTGGCCATGCTCCACAAGGTGCGGGTGGAGAGATCATTCCATTTGCACCTCTCCGCCCCGCCGAAGGACACATTCGCAGCGGTGGCACTCACTCTGGGGCGAACCGCAACCCTCCGACTGCCCCCGCTGCAGGTGCGGCCGCAGGGCATGCACCACCCCCGGGGTGGGCCGACCCAGCTGATGCGCCGAACGGAGCCGCCGATCCCCAAGCACATCCACCTCGCTGCCACGCCACTCTGGCAACTGGCTCGTTGCGACGAGAGCACGGCGTTGCCACTGCTGGCACCATCAGAAGCCAGGCGACATTACAGTCTACGTCGTCATCCATGCCGAGCCCAACTCTTGTTGAGATTTCCACCGGCGGCCGGCCAGATGGATGAGTGGAGAGCCACCATTCAGAGTTTGATTGGTTTCGCCGAGGCGGGAGGATCACAGCGAGTGGGCCCGTCACGGCCTCCGCAGGCGGCAACAACGGCCCAAGCCGCTGGCCGTACAGAAGGTGCCACCCCCACAGTGCAATCTCCTCCATGGCAGCCGGCACAGGGGCTGCAGAAAGAACCCGACGATGCATCGATGGCTTCATCCGATCCTCGAGCACGTCGGGACCTGCGGCGAGTCCTAGAAGGCAGGCAGAGGGAAGACGCGCGCATCACCATCGAATAGCGCCGCGAAACCCAATGCCAGTCTGACAGGCGCAATGGCCCCAACGTCGACGAGCCCACGCCCGGTGAAGGTGGGTACTTGCCATTCGAGATAGGGTGCCCCGCCTTCACTCGCGAGCTGTAGCAAGTCCGTTGGCCATCTGCTCGCACGTTCAAGCCAGAAATACCAGAGAAGTATGATGGGAGGCTGAACCTGGCAGAGTTCTTGAGCATCTACACCATCGCTGTTCAAGCTGCCAGGGGAAGAGACAGAAGGTATTCGCCAACTACTTCCCTTTGGCACTCAAGCCAAATGTGAGGTCTTGGCTGATGCACCTGCCAGAGAACTCCATCTCAACCTGGGCTGACCTGTGCCATGAGTTTGTTGGCGCCTTCATGGGTGGCCATCAAGAACTAGGGCAACCCAGCGACCTGCAGCTCCTCCCGCAGAAGGAAGGAGAAAGTCTGCGGAAGTACATGCAGAGATTCAGCCGAGTGCACCGGAACATCCCAGATATCCACCCGGCAGCTGTGATACGTGCGTTCCACTCCAACGTACGCAACCGCCGGATACGTTCTAAAATGAACGTTTAGTTGCGGAAGACTGTGAATGAGCTGTACACTCTGGTGCATAAGTGTGCTCAGGTAGAAGAGGGGAGGCGACTCCCCGGTGAAGAAGATGGCGTCGACGTCGACTCAGAGGACGACGACAGCGGCACCGATTTAAAGAAGAAGAACAAGAAGCGCAGCAAGAAGCGCAAGGACAAAGCAGTGATGACCGTTGAAAGATCGAGCGCACCCAGTACCGACAAGAAGGCCAAGACCGAGGTTCCTGGCAAGGAAGCTGCCGCGTGCACTGATTGCCGGGAAGCCGCGGTTGCCGAGAAAGCCGGGAAGGGTGATGGGCCGTACTATAAGATCCATCGGACCAAAGGCCACGATCTTCAGGAGTGCCATCAGGTTGAGCAACTCATCTAGAAGCAGAGGGCTGAGTACGAGAAGCATGACAAGGAGAAAGATCAGGATGGCGCTGGCGGGAAGGTCCGATGCGGCAGAGAAGGCCGCCCCGGCAAGGCTCCTCAGTATCAAGGGAAACCCGCCAGAGGCCGTGAGAAGAAGGATTGTGATGATGAGACTGATGAAGGAGATGAAGAGGAAACCAGCGAGGAGGAGTTCCAGAAAGCCACTGATGCCTTGTGCATTGATGGGGGTGCATCTTTGCACTCCTCTCACCGCCAACTTAAACAGTGGGTGCGTGAAGTAAATGCCATGGATCCAAGGGCAGATTCTCGGAAGCCGCTCAAGTGGTCCCGCACGCCCATTGTCTTTGACGAAGAGGATCACCCTGACCGCACCACCGCGGTAGGGTGCTTGCCGTTGTTGGTCTCACCAACAATCCGCAACCTCAAGGTCACAAAGATGTTGGTTGATGGTGGGGCCGGGTTGAATCTGATTTCTCCAAAGGTCATCGGCAAGCTCCAAATAGCAGATGAAGAACTCAAGGTTACTGGTACGTTCCAAGGGATCAACCCCGGCAGGAGTCGTCCTAAGGGGAAGATCACACTGCCGGTGACGTTCGGAGGGGAGTTAAACTACCGGACTGAGAAGATCGTGTTTGACGTGGTTGACCTCCCCCTGTCGTACAATGGAATCTTTGGTCGCCTAGGCCTGGCCAAGTTCATGGTGGCATCCCACTATGCCTACAACACTTTGAAGATGCCAGGACCAATGGGTGTCATTTCCATTCCATCGGACAAGAAAGATGCAGTCATATGCGTGGACAAGATGTACCGGGAAGCAGTCGCTGCAGAGGCTGCGGAAGCCATTGCTCCCGCCAAGGAAAGCGAGAAAAAGAAGAAAACTAGCAAGGATGCCAGCAAGGAATCCGGGAAGCATACCTCTCCAGAATGCGTTGCGCCTGTTGATGACTTGCCGGAGAGTTCCAATAGTAAGAAATCCAAGGCTATTGCACCTGCTGTGAAGAAGGTCCCGGTAGGGCTGGCTAGCGCTGATGGTACGTTTACCATCAGTGCCACCCTCGATGACAAATAGGAAAGCACGCTCGTTGCCTTCCTGTGGGCGAATGTCAATGTGTTTGCTTGGCAACCATCTGACATCCCGGTGTTCCCAGGGAGGTAATCGAGCACTACCTTGCTGTCTGCCCACATGCCCGGCCCGTCAAGCAGAAGGTCCGGAAGCAAGCTTTGGAGTGGCAGCAATTCATTGCCAAGGAGATCAAGAAACTTGAGGCAGCTGGTCTGGTCAGAGGAGTACTGCATCCAACATGGTTAGCAAATCATGTGGTGGTGCGTAAGGCTAATGGAAAATGGAGGCTTTGCATAGATTTCACAGATCTGAACAAGGCATGCCTGAAGGACCCATTTCCCTTGCCGCGCATCGACCAGATTGTGGATTCCACCTCCGGGTGTGACTTGCTCTCTTTTCTGGATGCATACTCTGGATATCACCAGATTTTCATGTCCAAGGAAGATGAGGAGAAGACCGCGTTCATAACCCCATATGGCACGTACAGCTTCGTACGGATGCCCTTCAGGTTGAAGAGCGCCGGATCCACTTTTGCAAGAGCAGTACAGATTGGCTTTGAGTCCCAGCTGCATAGAAACATTGAAGCTTACATGGATGATATAGTGGTCAAGACCTAGGATAGATCAACCCTCATTCGTGAATTGGAAGAGACTTTTGCAAATCTGCGCAAGATTAACCTAAAGTTAAACCAGGAGAAGTGTGTATTTGGCGTTCCTTCCAGCAAGCTACTTGGCTTCTTTGTGTCCCATCAGGGGATAGAGGCCAACCCCGACAAGATCAAAGCTATCGAGCAGATTCAAGCACTCAAGACAGTTAAGGATGTGAGACGTTTGACTGGATGCGTTGCCGCGCTAAGTAGGTTCATTTCCATGTCTGCCGAGCGCACCTTGCCGTTCTTCAAAATCTTGAAGAAGGCAGGACCCGTGGAGTGGACCCCTGAGGCGGACACTGTGCTGCAAGATTGGAAGGCCTACCTTTCTTCCGTGCCTACCTTAGTCGCTCCCAAACCACAAGAGCCATTGCTGCTATACTTGGTGGCAACTAATCAAGTGGTTAGTGCGACACTGGTGGCACAACGAGAAGTAGATGAAACAACTCCCGCCACCATCGTCCCCTCTGGAGAAGAAAGTGAACCCGTCCCGGCAAGACCAGAGTCAGTCCAAAGCGAAGAAAGGCATGGCAGCGGAAGCAGTTCTATGGTCGCGGCAAAGAAGAAAGTGGTGCAGCGCCCAGTGTATTTCGTCAGCTCCCTGTTACAGGGAGCTAGATCGAGGTACTCTGGCGTGCAAAAGTTGATTTCTGGCCTCATCATGGCCTCAAGGAAACTGCGCCACTACTTCCAAGCCCACAAGATCACGGTTGTCACCCGCTTCCCCTTGCAACGTATACTTCGAAACCCCGAGGCCACTGGCAGGATTGTTGAATGGGCTTTGGAGTTGTCCAGCTTTGGTTTGAAGTTTGAAAGCACATCAACCATTCAGAGCAGAGCACTAGCAGAGTTCATTGCAGAGTGGATGCCAACCCCTGATGAAGAAGTGTTGGAGACAGTCATCCCCGGCAAGGAAGCACCCCAAGAATGGATCATGTATTTTGATGGTGCCTTCTCCCTACAAGGTGCAGGAGCTGGCATGCTTCTCGTTGCCCCCACTGGGGAGCACCTGAAGTACATCGTTCAGATGTATTTCCTCCAGGAGGAGGCTACCAACAATACTGCAGAGTATGAAGGGCTCCTTGTCGGGCTCAGGATTGCAACAGAACTAGGAATCAAGAAGCTGATCATCCACAGAGATTCACAACTTGTGGTGAGACAAGTAAACAAGGACTACCAAAGCCCATTGATGGAGGCATACGTCGAGGAAGTGAGAAAGTTGGAGGAGCGCTTTGATGGATTGCATACAGAGCACGTGCCCCGCGCGGAAAACAGCATTGCTGATCATCTGACGACACCTCACTGGCCCAAACAAGTGTACATCATCGAAAAGACACTGAGCTCAAATTATATAACTTGCAAAAAGGAGATATACTCTGAACACTGGAGAATGGTGATGCCCTCATTTAGCCCACCAGCAGTTCGAAACAACGATATATACAACATCCAAACACTGACTAGTGAATACTACTGACATAAACAGCAAGACATGATAGTTCATAAGAAGTCTTGCTACACCACCAAAATGCACCCATCTACAGTGCTTAGACTCTCGTGATCCAGACGAGAATGACATTCTAAATAGAGGCAACTATTACATAGTAAGAGTGACATAGACGAGGATGACCAAATGACAAGGACTATGCATACAAAAGAGAGAACTACCCATCCAGAACAAGCAGCAAAGACAACAAGTCATTTGAAGAGGCATGATCCAACACCATCATAATTTGCAGCCCCGCTTCAGCCACCAGTGATTCGGAGACACCAGAACTCCACCCTTTCGACGCAACAGCCCAATTACCTATCAACCTGAAGGCTTGAACCACATCACTGCCTGTCGGACTTGAGACATCCAAGGATCAAAGTTAATCCAGATGACTTTGTCATTCTCACCTTCTTTTGGCTGCAGGATGTATCGTTGACAATCAGGAGAGCCTGCTCCCGAAGTCCTAGGGCTCGCCGTGTAGACACAGTTTTCTCTAGCAAACAGAGGCTCTCTGCCATCAAGGTCCTTGCCAACGGTGATCTCCTGGTTAATCGGATAATTGAGTCCGAGAAACAGAGAGTGTGAACCAAGGCTGTTTACCCACCTCCAACTCAAAAATCCTGAAGGCCCCAACAAGCTGGTATCCTGCTCATAGACGTAACAGCCACTGTCCGGATACTCATGTATTTCACGGTGCTTGTACACAGTGGGGTTTTTGCAATATAACTCTTCCGGCTCATGTGTGCGAATGATCATCAGTCTTTTGCCGTCGTCTGATCGAGCGAGGAACCAGTTATTCTTCCTGTTTTTGGCAAAGGTGGTGTGATTACAAAGGGCAGTAACTGTAGGGACACTGCATCATATCAAAAAGGACAAGCATTGTTAATGTAAGATCAGCATTGTTCAGAGTATGAGTAGGATAATGCAAGAAATAGCATTGATCTGTCCCTGTTGGAACTGAGAGTAAAATACAGGGAAATGTATACTAGGTTCGAAAATATACAAGTGCCATGCATGATTATACTCATGTTATCTCACAATCGATTCTTCACAGGAAACTACCATGTCATGCATGTTATGTAATCATGTTCTGTCCTCACAAACAAATTCTTCAAGGAAACTAACAGACCATGCATTGTTATATACTCATGTTCTGTGAAAAAAATTCTTGTGAGGATATTATTCTAGCCATTGATTGTTGAAGGGCGAATATAGGTATGTACACATGGTAAGCATTACAAGATTTCCCTACTTCCAAATGTAGAGTTCTCCATATGCACATTTACTTCCCTAATGTATGGTTAGGTGAAACCAACAGTGTGATGCATGTTTCTACATCATGAAAATGAGGAAACTGACATGGCTATTGATACACACTCATATTTAGTAGTATATAGATTACTATAAAGTAAGGAGAATATCCATATCTTCCTAACCGTTTGATTATTCAAGGGTACAAATTGGCTGTAATGACATGGTCACAATCGCATGAATTAACTCATTCCAAATATAGCTGATTTATGGCGTATCTAATACATTGCCATAGTTCTACTCAAATTGTGCTCAAATAAGGATATGCCAATCATCACAAAAAGTTCAAACAGTGTCATACCGTTATCATTAACATCAGACGAAAACAACTTACACGCGCCGTCCCAGCAATACGTGGTGCTATCTGCTTTGTCGATCACGTAGATGATGCCATTGTGTTCAATAGCATCACAGAAGTGTGTATCAACTTTTACGATACACTGCGAGCTGAGTCGTCTCCAGCTAAAGAAGGCACCGGCGTAAAGATACGCGAGTCCTCGGTCGAACAAGGCAATTAGCTTGAAGTCTGCATAATCCACATGTTGTGTGGGCACTTGGCAGATTACAATCTTCTGCAAAACAAGGTCCGTCCAACTGACGTGGTAATCTAGATGACTTGGACCGCGACGGTAAAACCCTATATAATCTAACGGAGGAAGGATAATCTCATGGGAGGTCTGGAAGTTCACGAGCACCAACTTTCTCCCGTCTTCTCTGACGGCAGCCATCCAGTGGGAGTTCATGCCGACCCAATACATACCTGCCAAGAAGTTTCGGGCGATGGTGATTGGATCGAAGTCGAGGGAAATGATGTACGGCGACCCACTACATACCTGCAAAGAAGTTTCGGCTAATGGAGGTCCGATTGAAGTCGAGGGGCATCATGTACGCCTCTGTATCGTGGTGAGCAAATCTCACAAGACCAGATAGCAACAAGCAGGGTGTCTTGAAAAGCTTAGGCCTCGCTTCGATGATGGCCGTGTGCATGTCCCTCGAGCATGCAGCCAGCCGCACGGCGCTCAACATATCCATACACGAACAACAGAGGTCGAGGATGTCACTAGGGAGATTACTCCAATCGCGGCTCATATGGATGCTGCGCGGTTCGCGTTCGGCCATGGTGGAGTTTGGAAGGTGGTGTTTTGGGGGGCTTGATTTACGGGGGAGAAGGCTCTCGGTGCTGGAGCAGCTAGCGAGGGAATAGTGGTACTGGGGGAGGTGAGCGAGGCGAGGGTACGCGGGGGCAAAGTGAGATGATGAAGAGTGACCTCAGGATCTCCGGCGAGACGGAGATGGAGATGGATTGGTGCTAGGCGGGGAGAGGGAGACGAGGCGAGGCATGCTATACAGCGGTGGTGATAGTGACTGCACAGTGCACAAGGTGAGGCTGACTTTGGTAACCCGAACACGCCGCCTGGACTAGTGTCACCTCGGGTGCAGGGTCTTGTCACTTCACTGTGAGGACCGGATGAATAATATTTTGACCATCAAGTGTACCACAGTTGTACTACTAGTAGTAGTAACATACGGAGTAGTACTGTATAGCAGAAATAGGTCTCCCGTGCTAGCATGCCAGTGGGTTCACTTCATCCTCCAGGTAGCATCCATATTGCGGGCAGAACCAAATTCTCATGCATGCGGAAGCACGAAGAAGGGCTTTTTCTTTTTTTAGGATAATCACATATATTCCTTAACCAGAAAAGGTTGTGTCTCGCGGGCACGCGCCAATATCAATCTGAACCAGCTACGACATATTTTTTTGTGCAAAGAGATGGATATGTTTGTATATCTGTTCGTCCACCCAAGTGGGTTTTGCGTAGATCCCACCTGTTAGGAGGGGTGCAGAAATAAAAAGTAATCATAAAATGTTTCACCACGGTGATTCGAAAGAGTGACCTCAACTAACTAGTGGCACATGTAGCGATAGAAGGATGGGCACGTACACGGACATGGACCACTCCTCAGTACGCTACCTGCATAGCCTTTTCGTTTTGCAGGTTGGTCTACCTAATCGTCTAATCAACTGCCTGCATGCCACTTCTCCCATTTACTTCTCCATCGGGAACCGATTTTCCTCAGCTTCTTCACCTCTCCTTCATTTGCATTCAAACCCCACTGGACTGGATTCACATCCTCCTTGAGTAATTCCCAAGCCCCTTTAAATAATCATCTTCTTTAGTTAGACTAGCCATCTTAATCCTAATTCTCCAAACCATAGCCCTCCGGTCCAGCGGTTCCAAATGGCGAAAGAGATCCCTATGCAGGTTTTTAGCGTCAAACATGTCCTCGTCAAAGGCTCGTTGAGCATAGTTGCCACCGTCACCGACCACCCAATGGTTGTTCGGGAGTGGATCAACAATGTATCCAACTCCCTCCAAAAGGTGGAGATGAAGGTCGTCGGTCTCGACGCAGAGTACACAGAGCGTGCCACTGGGAAGATCCAACGCGCCGCCGTCCTTCAGTTGTGCCTCGATGATGAAGTTTTGGTGTATCACATCATACACGCGCCCTCCATACCAGGTGAGCTCCATGATTTCATGTCTCGGGAGGACATATACTTCTGTGGGGCAGCCATCTAAGGGGATAAAGAGAAGCTGGCGTCGTACAACCTTGACTTGAGCTAACCTACAAACCAGAATTCCTGTAGAGGATTGTGATAAAAAAACACCATCCCTGTTCGACGTAGCAAATTCTGTGCTCGGAACAAATCTTGAGAAGGGTGACGAGACGCTGGGATTAAGGTCGTCTGGATGGGAGAATTATCCCTTGACCTACAAGCGGATAAAATATGCTACCCTCGATGCCCGTGTGAGTTTCAAGATAGCTGCAAGGTCGAAAGAGCTTGTTGCGAAGCCGTCTCCCACAGAACATGAGAAAAGAAGAAGAAGAAGAGAAGAAAGAAGAAGAAGAAAGAAGAAGAAGAGAAGAAGAAGAAGAAAAGAGAAGAAGAAGAAGAAGAAGAAGAAGAAGAAGAAGAAGAAGAAGAAGAAGAAGAAGAAGAGAAGAGAGAAGAAGAGAGACAGAAGAAGAAGAAGAGAAGGAAAGGAAGTAAGAAGAAGAAGAAGAAGAAGAAGAAGAAGAAGAAGAGAAGAAGGAAAGAAGAAGAGAAGGAGAAGAAGAATGACCTACGAATGCGAATAAGAAGAAAAGACCAGAAGAAGAAGAGAAGAAGAAGAAGAAAAGCAAGAAGAAGAAGAAGAAGGAGCTAAGCATACGAATCAAGCAGAATCACGCCGAAGAATACTAATCCGAAGAAGCGCCGCCGCCTCCCGCCTACTCCTCCGCCTCCCCTCAGCTCCTCGCTCCTGCCTTTCACCTCCTCCTCCGCCATCCCCCGTCCCCCCTCCTCCCCGCCTCCCCTCCAGCCCCTCCCCTGCCTCCTCCTCCGCCTCCTCCCTCACTCCTCCTCCTGCCTCCCTCCTCCCCTACCTCCGTCCTCCCCGCCTCCTCTCCTCCTCCTCCTCTCCTCCTCCGCCCGCCGCCTCCGCTTGTTGGTGCTCCTCCTGTCGGCGCGTTCTCCTCCTGGCGTCTGGTGCACGCAGCCCGCCTCCTCCGCCGCCTCCCCACGCCGCCTCCTCCGGCCGCCTGCCCCTTCCTCCTCCGCCGCCGACCCGCCGCCGCCGCCGCAGCCTCCTCCGCCGCCGCCGCCTCCTCCGCCCCGCCTCCGCCTCCGCCGCCGCCTTCCGCAAGAAGAAGACCCACCAGCAGCCTCCTCCCGCAGACCGCCTCCTCCTCCTCCGCCTCCTCCGCCTGCCTCCGCGCCTCCCCTCCTCCGCCTCCCCGCCTACGCAGCACCGAACCTCCTCCTTCCTCATCCTAACTCCGCCGCCGCCATCCTCCGACCGCGTCCTCCGCCCGCCGCCTCCGCCGCCGCGCCGCCGCCGCCGCCGCCGCCCTCGCCTCCGCCGCCGCTCCGCCACCTCCGCCGCCGCCGCCGCCCTCCTCCTCCTCCTCCTCCTCCTCCTCCTCCTCCTCCTCCCTCCTCCTCCTCCTCCTCAGCCTCCCCCCTCCTCCTCCTCCTCCTCCCCCTCCCCCTCCTCCTCCCTCCCTCGCTCCCTCCGTCCTCCTCCGCAGCTCCCCTCCCTCCTCCTCCCCCGCTCCTCCGCGTCGGCCTCCGCCCCGTCACGTCCCTCCTCCCCCTCCCTCCTCCTCCTCCTACCGCCTCCTCTTCCTCCTCCTCCGTCCCTCCGTACTCCTCGCCGCCGCCGCATCCTCTCCTCCTCTCCTCCTCCTCCATCCTCCCCCCGCCCTCCGCCTCCCTCCTCCTCCTCCTCCTCCGCCTCCTCCTCCTCCTCCTAAGAAGACTAAGAAGAAGAAGAAGAAGCTACACCAGTAGCAGGGCATTATAGATGGATGAACTATTTCCTCTCTTGTAAAAATTATATTTCCTCTCGGTGTACATTCATATAGATGAACTATTTCGCTGGTGTGCATGTCTTTGGAACAAGTGTACTCTGTCTACATTGATATAGGTCCGCTTGACTATAATGAACTATTTATCCGCCTAGTTTCCTCTACTACTACTTGTAGTGAGCGGTATGCAATGCATGCGTCATGTCTACCATGGCCGTCTACCGCAATGCATCTGTCAGTAGACATGACAGCTTGTCCATGGAAGTTGAAGCACGGTGACCATCACGTTTCTACCACTACCACACGCGATTCCCACGACGCCGCTCCAACCCATGCCACAACGTCCCCCGACGTGTGCCTCACCCCTCTCGGCCCCACCGCTCCTCTGCCTTTGTGTGCATGACATGTGGGCCAGCTGAACTGCGGCGACCATCAAGTTTCTACTACAGCCACACGTGATTGGACGCGGCTTGCATGCTCCGCTCCTGGCTCCGATCCGTACTCCCGCACCATCCAATTTTCAGCCAGCGGCTGTGATGCGGAGCATCCTACGGACATCACCATGTCAAGAGTCCGTTTGGCAAGTGACACGTGCGACATCTACTTCACATACACAAAGGTGAATCATCTCCTTTACACGTGCTCACTTGACCCCTTCGAGGATGGTATACTACTTGACACTCCACTCGTGTGCATGCATAGGTATTGTCGAAACACTACGGATGACGAGGAGGAGTGCGAGCGCAAGTGTACAACTACACCATCCGCAAGGGAAGCATTGAAGCGAAGACGGAAGAAATGGAGCTGCTGCAAGCTACAGCCACCGGACGTCCGACCAACACCGGACATCTGGCACCTGATGCAGCCTAGACGGCCAGAAAAACTCCAGGCGACGAGTGCTCCAGTGGCTAGACGACCGACAAACGCCGGACGTCCGACAAGTCCCAGCGACCGGACGACCGACGCCAACCGGAAGTCCGGTGCCACCTGTCCAGAGAAGAAACGTCGGAAGTCCGACGCCCTCCGGACGTCCGGACCCCCGCAAGCGACCGGACGTCCAACACTGCCTGTGCTCAGCCCGGCCTTTGGCCTTGTATCCCTCTCCCACTTACCCCTTTGTGGCTTAGACTATAAATAGACCTCCCCCTCATCCTTTCTAGGGTTAGCAAAGTGATAGCTCATTTGTATGTGAGCTTTGCACCTACCTTCCTCTACTCTTGAGAGAGAGAGAGAGAACACCACTCCCATGGAGTTCAGGACCTCCATGTGAGCATGTGAGAAGATTTTACGGGATTCAAGACCCCTAACGGGAAGACATCAAGACCTCCTCTTGGAGATGAACCTTACCTTGTATCTTTCCCTTTGTTGTTCATGTACCTTGTGGATCTTGTGTGTTTGATTGTCTAGAGGATGTGTGATTGGACTTGTTCTTGAGTGTTTCCCCTTTGGATTTCTCTCCATTCTTCCCCGTGTTCTTCGTGTTCTTCGAGGGAATCCACTCCAATCATGAAAGATCAGCCTACACCGGGTTAGCCCCGTATCAGGCTGTGACACATTTCGGCCCGGGCATCACTCCTCAGCCACAAATATAATAAATAAAATAAAGGCCCGTCTTTGCCTTCTACTTCTGTAATACAGGTAGTACCCGCCGATGTGGCCATCTACGCCTCGTAACACCCCGACGTCCAGCTGTGGCACCCTCACCACGGCCAGGCCACCACCGGCCGGTTCATCTCGAACGAGTGAGTCACGAATGCCACCGCGACAATGGCTAGCTAGGCATCTCGAACCACACCGATGCCGACTCCCCATAGCCGACCTACGCTGACCCGTGGTCGCACGCCGTTGAGCCACGCGTCAACGTACGACGATAGGAACGGCTCCAGGCTCGCTGGCTCAACTACGTCGAGTACATCATGTTCGCAAACCGGTATCCGTTGAGCAGGTTGCTCCCGCCCACGAGCACACGCCTATACGTATCAGCATTCCAGCCTCGTCATTGAGTGGTACATCCTCGGGACGGTGCAAGCGGTCAGAATCTTGAGCCCAAGTCGAGCTATGTGCCCCGGGTAGATCACTGGCTCCCGCCCGAACTCATCCGGAGCGCGAGCTAGTAAACGTCGTGCGGCACGTCACAACAGACAAGCACCTCTACATGCGTCGGCCAGGCAGAGACTTTTCTTGGCTACAAGCTCCATGGTTTCGTCTAAGATCGGTGTGGTACTGCAGTCAAACATGCGGGTAAAATACTACGGGAGTAGCTGCATGTGCATGGCCCAAACGCCGATGTTGGCGTGGAGGAGGTGCTACTCGCTGGCGGCACAGCGTGCTACATGGTTTAGCCAGGCACCTGTTGCCATGCTCGGAGGACGAGCAGGAAAGGAAAGGGTCTTGCATGCGTGTACAGATTCATGCAGGAAATTATTTCCTGGAAATACGGCCTTTGTTTACCTTTTTTTGAGGCTATAGATGACCCACATGAGGAAATCTATTACAGTATAACCGTTGGATGAAAATTAGTGGTGCGGGAGTATGGATCGGATCATGGGAGGGGAGCAGGCAAGCCTCGTCCCACTCGATTCCCACGACGCCGCTCGAACCCATGACACCACACGTCCGCCAACCTGCGACTCACCCCTCTCGGTCCCACCGCCCCTCTGCTTTTATGAGAATGACATGCGGGCCAGCCGCATTTAGGGTCCACATATCATTGACTCAAAGGCAGGTGCAATAGCCGCTGAAGCTCGGTCCCATGGGCCCCGAGAGGGAAATGTAACTCCTGCGCCAGGCCTTGTGGTGCTCCCGCGGTATGAACTTGTGCCAAACCCGGAATTTGTTTCTTACTACTACCAATGTGCCAGCCCATGCGTTGCAATGGATCCAAAGTAGTAGAATAATACTTGTTCACAAACTTGAAATATAAACACTCTAGTTTTGATATACATATATCAGTAAAAATTATGCTTCACTGAAGACATATTCCTTGGGCTGGTTTGATGAGGTGAGGGGCGGGTGTGGCTGGTTTCAAGATAATAATAGATTTTTAAAACATTGGAGAAGATATTTTTTCTAACATTTTGTAGCGTGGCACGGCATCCGGTGCACCTATGCATCTGAAAAAAAAGTGGAGTGCACTCTAAAGATATTTACGTGCTCCCATTTAGTGGAGTGCACTCTAAACACAATATCTATTTGTTTTTCTCTAGCCTTTCCTAGCCATGCAACCAAACCACATAAGCTAGTCATGCATGCAATCCATAAATTGCAATATACTCCAGCATGCAATGCCGCCACATCATCTATTTATGCCTGTTAGTCATAGGTTGTTTTTTTGCATTAGTCCAAATATTAATGTTCCATAAAACTAAACTCCAAATGTCCGCCGGAGCCAAGGCAGAGGACGTACAACAGGGGCGGTGGAGGTGTCTTCATAAGAGGAAGAGAGCTCAAAGGATAATCTTGCATGTCCGCCGCCACCTGCATATCGGTGCAGGACTCCTTGAGCGCCCACTGGAGCTCGCGCTCCTCCAGGGAGCAGCGGAGTCACGGGATTTTCCTAAACCACGATGGGGACCGTAGAGTACTCCTCGTAGCCGGGGGCGCGGTGCTCGCGTCCCGACTCCTGGGGTACTTAGCACCCGCTCAACCACCTCGTGAGCCGCGAGGATGCCATGCTCGCGGCCATGCTGTTGGAGCACACGCTCGCGCGCCTGAGCGGCGAGGATGCGATGTTCGCGGGTGTGCTACCGGAGCACGCACTCATCCACGTCGAGAGCGGCGACGATGTGATGTTCGCGGGTGGCGATGATGCGATGCTCGCAGGCATGCTGCTGGAGAACGCGCTCGTTCACATTGTGAGCGGCGAGGATGCGATGTTCGCGGGCGTGCTGCCAGAGCACGCGCTCGTCCATGTCGAGAGCGGCGATGATGCGATGTTCGCGGGCGGCGATGATGTGATGCTCGCGGGCATGCTGCTGGAGAACACGCTCGTCCATATTGTGAGCGGCGAGGACGCGATGTTCGCGGGCGTGCTACCGGAGCACGCGCTCGTCCACGTTGAGAGTGGCGATGTTGCGATGTTCGTGGGTGTGCTCTCGACGATGCGATGCTCGCGGGCATGCTACTGGAGAACCTGCTCATCCACATTGCGAGCGGTGAGGACGCGATGCACCTCCTCGTGACCAACCAGGGCGTGCTGCTGGAGCACAGCTGCCCCTCGTGGCCGACGAGGGTGAGCCGCTAGATCACACTGTCCTCCGCGTGGACAGTCAGCGCACGCTACTCACGGCCGTAGAGGGTGTGCTCCAACTCGGTGATGTCGGAGACTCCGTCCTCTTCCAAGGTCGCGGCGCCGTCCACTTCTGCAACGGCTGTGTGCTCTGGTGGGTGTTGTGTCCGTATGGGAGCTTCGAGCTACAGTACCAGTGGGGGCGGGGGTGACCTTTTTGTGGTTTCACATGGACTGAGGAGAAAAATAGAATCAGAAGTAGCACAATATGTTGGAACGTGTCGGAGGAAGGCTGGCAGGAGCAGTACAACAAACATCACATGCGCACCATATTTTGAGAAGGGTTTAATGTAATTTGTGTGAAATGGGTCTGTGTGATGTACGAGTAATACATCCATATCATTGACATTCATGCACGCAACAAACATTTGTGTGCATGATTTCACCCTATTTTCTTATTCTATTTGGGAGTGGATTTGATTTTTGTAATCGGAGCTCATTTTTGTATTTGGTTTCAATTTAGACTATGCATGTATTATTGCGAGAGAGATATATAGAGAGAATATTTGTGTGACAAAGAGGGGGGCGGGGGCAGTGATACCTAATGACAGAGGGGCATATGCGTGTTGGAAAGACTTTGTGTGTCATAGATAGAGGAGTGTCCGAAAGGGAGAGAGAGGGTGTGTGTGTGTGTGTGTGTGTTAGAGAGAGAGAGAGGTGTGTGTAACGTCGGGATCGACAAGGTTACGAGGTTGCGGATATGGGAGAGCGATAGTGTGTGTGCGATGAAGGGACACACAGACAGCGTCTGTTTGCGTGTGAGAGAGCTGGATAGACCTCGACAGCACGGTGATCTTGTCGTATGCACAAAATCAACCTGAATAACGAGATGGAGTTCCTCCAAGCAACCAAAGAATCGGCTAGAACTAAGATAATGTAATCATAATTGCCAATATGAGGTAATTAAGGATAATGGTGGGGTTGCTGGTACTGAACAAAAGGCGGTAGTCCTACACACACCCCGCAAATGCAAATTATAGCGAAAACAAAACAATGTGTACACAACAACGCGAGTTCTGACGTAGAAAAAGGGTAGTAGCCTTATTTATATCTATACACTATATTACTATATTTTTTATTTGTATAGTTATATCTATATCTATTCCACACCCTCCGTTTGTAATTTACTCCGCACATATATAGCTTTGACAACATCCAAATTTTATAAAGCTTGACCGAATTTGGTGAAAACAATATGAACATTTACACTAACAAATTTACATGATGTGGAAATAAAAGCAATGATGAATCAAATGATATATATTTGGTGGTGTATATGTTAATACTTTTTCCTACAGATTGTTGAAAGTATACAAAGTTTGACTTTAGAGAAACCCAATATGCGGTATATGTATTATACATTCTATATTCATTATGTTTCCGAAGTCAATGCGTGTATTTGCACATACACGATATAAAACGTTGATTGATGTTGATCCAATGGTCCAGGTGGGATCTACTATAAGTACCCATAGACATTCTTCTCGAACGACCAGCACGACAGTGTGATCGATCCACACAAGAAGCTCTAAATAAGACCTCCAGACGTGTCACATGGCTTACTACGTTGACTGAAATAAAGATAAATCACCCAAAACAAGATCTTCCCGTTTTTTGTTCCTACGATGATGTGTCATGCACGTACATAGTTGTATAGTGGTAGTAGTAGTAGTAGTAGTAGTAGTACAAACTTCATAGTAGGTGTAGTACGGAGTGCTCCTACTCTATCAACGAGTCCCATCTGACACCAAATTTCTTGGCTTCCGTGCTACAACTAGATCTTCCCCTCCTCATTTCTGTTTTCCAACGCGGCGGGCAGGATGCGGTTTGCCGATAGTTGGTTTGCTCAATTGCGGTCCCACATCAAAGTGAAAATGCTAGGCAACACGCCTTCCCTAGGTATGTGGCATGCCGGACGGGCCGTGGAGTACTCCTGATTCCCGGGTGTGTGGGGGTGCGACGCGAATGCGGCAGGCCTTTTCCTTTTACTAGTAATGTGCCCGTGCATTGCAACGGATCCAAAGTAGAATAGTACTTGTTCACAAACTTGAAAGAAAACACTCTTGTTTTGATATACATATATACCACTAAAAATATATTACTTTTCACTCAAAATATATTTCTTGGGCTGTTTTGATGAGGCGAGGGAGGGATATGGTTCCTTTCAAGATAACAAGGGTTTTCTGCACATAGGAGCAGAGAAGTGGGCTATTGTTGCAAAAATGCCACAACTTACCTCACAACCGTTAGATGCAGATCTAATGGTCAGAAATGACGGATGGCAGACACACCACCATCACCAACTGAGTCTTTTATGGTAGTAGAGAAACATGTATAGATTGTAACATTTGGTTCTGCTCCTTGGCACGATCGATAGATAGAAATAACGATTGGAAACACTAGGGCGGGGCTTTTCCCGCCAGATAAGTAGGGTAGTAGCTAGGTTGGCGCATCATCGGTTTGGTCACATGCGGTCCCACATGTTGTAGTGATATAAAGCCTAGCCAATGCACGAGTAGTTTTGAACTTGCGAACGTGACAGGCGTGCTGCACGAGTAGTTTTGAATTTATTGGTTCGGTCTCAGTTTTTGAATTTAGGAGTAGTTCATAGGTCGGGTCAAGCATCGAACGTAAATTATGAAGTTGATGGAAAAGGTAAGCACAACTTATAAATTGACGGATGGAGTACTAGTTACAGTGATGCATATAATTGCCTGCAAATGTGAGCAAAGGGATCACACATGTCTGTATTGACTGGAACGAGAATGCAATAGCACAATAAGAATTAAGGCCACGATGATGCGATCCCAGTGGTGGTTACAGGAGGCAAGAAGAAAGATGAATCCATCAACGTACGACCTCCTCCTCCTCGACCCAGTGCGCCGGGCCACCGACCGGCGGCTTAGGAGCGGCGGCTTTTGTGGCGAGGTCAAGGTGCTTCTCAACAAAGGCGTCGAAGGCTAGCCGGTTGACGAAGGCCAACGTCGTGGCGTCCTCACCGGCCTTGTAGATACCTATGTACATGACTTCCTCATACACGTGGATGTGTAGGTCAACAAATTCTTGTAGGGCGAGGCGCCTCGTGGCGAGCGCGACCTCCAGGTGGACATTCTTTGTTGCGTCGGCGGGCAATCACAGGGCCACCCGTGCTGGAAAGAGGTTCTTGCCATGGAGGCCGATTAGGGTGGCAGGCAATGAGGATCCCAGACACGCAGGCTGGAGGAGTACGGCGATGTCATCCGCGAGCTTCTTGACGATGGTGAACTTGTTGATGGTGGCAACGATCATCTGGTCCAACTGGGAGTCGTAGCTGGCGTCGACGATGGCCATGAACCAACCAGTCGCCAACACCGTCTAGAGATGATCCTCGGTGCCATGCTGCAGGCCGACGTTGTGGACCATCTGGCACAGCCGCTGGCCGCTCGCGCACATCATCGCCATGGGTCTGGAGTGAGCACTTTTGCGCTTAGTGTAGGTGCTTAGGTGCGTACGATGTGGTAGATGCATTGGAATGGAGGGGTGCCTTTATATGAGTGCAAACTGCGTAGCATTCACATCGTGCTGCCTCTTTTCCCCGTTCTCCTCCCATTACTTCCCTCATGCATTCAGGATGCTAATTGAAGGAGGATGCATCATTGGCCGTTCAACATTTCGGGAACCGCTACCCTCTCCCTCGTCTGCATTAAAGCCGTATCGGGAATTGTCCTGGTTTACTAGTAGCTGTCAAATCGAATAGTACTGCGCGGCCGCTGCACGCCCGGCTGAACACACCTCCTCGCCTCCATCAAACGCCTTCGTTAAACCCGCATGCAAACCAAGAAACCTACTCCGGCCACACGTCCGTTCATGAGCGGGCCGGAATTAAACGCAACGCCGGTCAAGCTCCTCCCGTCCGCCCTCAGTTTAAATGAGGCTAGACGCCGGCCAAGCTCCTACCGTCTGCCCTCTATTTAAACGAGGCCAGACAGCGGGCAAGAATCGCACCCCTCCGCCGCTCCCCCATCTCCTCCTTCGCCATTATCTATACTCTCCCGATGGCTTCCGAGGAGCCGTTCTCCGGCATACTACCCGGCTGGGTGGCCCGCCGAGCCCTCCAGATACGAGCGAGGCCGGTCGGTGCTTCACCTACCTCGCTTGGCCTGACGGAGCTAGTTGCTGCCCCAAGCCGGCGCGTGGTTCAGCAACTCGCCGCTCCAGTTCAGCTCGATGAGGAGTAGCGAGTTGCTCCATGCCGGCACAGTGGCGAGCACGGTGGCACGGGTGTCGTCGCTTCCATGTCGTACCACGCCACCAGTGTCTGCGACCGCGCCTCTCGTGTCTGCGGTGGCCACGCCTCCCGTGTCTGTGGGTGCGCCTCCCGTGCCTGCGGCAGCGCCATGCAGGCAGAGACAGAAGCCGGGTGCATGGAGAGCAATGAGTCGTTGGCCAGCTTCTTCGTGTCCACCGCCATCATCGAGGAGAAGTAGAACACGGGAGTCCGCCGCCACTTGGGTCCCATGAAGGCCACCGCCGAGGCGACGGCTGCGTATTCAGGTGGTTTCTTTGCTGCTTCGTCTCTTTCGAGGACCTTTGTCAACCCCGCAAGTGTTTGCCGGACATGAGGAACACAAAGGGATCCGCGGGCGGCCATTTAGATTAGGTATTAATTATACCATGAAAGCCGGATTAGCACCGCTTAGTTCATGTAAATGTAATGAAATCCATCATGTTTATATGAAGATCTGGCTTTTTTATACGAAATCCCTCATGCTTATATGTATCAGTCCGTGTTTGCATGAATTTCCTCTGGTTGGTTAGAGTTGTGAAAATGTATGCCGTGGGCGTTGGATGTCATCCTCCACGGAAGTAAGCGGGAGGAAATTTGCCGGCTGCCGTTGGAGATGCTCTTATGCTAGAAATAATAGAGTCACATCCAATCCATTTGAGTTAATTGCGTGTATGATTCTCCCTCTATAAAAAGTTAATTGCATGTATAGTGTACATGACTTGCACGGTGGCTACAGATTCGTACAGAAAGTTAAAAAGAAACAAATCCATCTGTAATCTTGTATTCTAAGTACTCTGTGGGTTCCACTTTCAGTACAATAGCGAAACAAGTATATATTAAAAAAATCTAAAGTTAAAGACAGAATTCGAACTCAGGTCATCGTGTTGCGAGCATCCGGTGCTAACCAGTCCAGCAGATGTTCGTTGTGGACGATGCTAGAGATATATCTCTATGTCTACTCTTATACTCCCTCCGTTCCTAAATATTTTATCTTTTTCAGATTTCAAATGGACTACCACATACGGATGTATATAGACATATTTTAGAGTGTAGATTCACTCATTTTTCTCCGTATGTAGTCACTTGTTGAAATCTCTAAAAAGACAAATATTTAGGAACGGAGGGACTAGAAAACAGAGTTGGTGATGATGGTGTACCTGCCATCCTGCAATATAGGCCATCCGATTTATATCTGACGGATAGGAAGGAAACTATGGCAATTTTGCAAAAAGATACCCACACCCCTCTCCACATTTGCAAATAAGGCCTTCCCTCGTTCATCCTTTTCTCTCACAAGATAAACTACTCAAACAAATGCATCTTGATGTTCCGTGCAACGCACGGGCATCTTGCTAGTTTCTTTTTAAATAGTTACTGCGATAATTGGGTTGAAGTGATACATTTTATGTCTGCCCTGAATGATCTCAAATTCACTAGTAGTAACAAAGAAAAGGTTGGCTTGTTAATTAACAGAAAATAGGGTGAAAACTATCACATGAGGCCGGTAAAAAACAAGGCACATTGGGTTCAGCGTCATCGTCACTACAGCTGTGCGCGTGCGAGAAGTCTACATATCGAGGGGGCTACGGAGAGAAAGACGGATCGAGTGTGTGTGAGCGAGGCACAGAGACACAACTAGTGTGTGTGTGTGTTTTTGAGAGAGAAGCCAATTGATAGATTAAGATCAAGATCGAGTTGTCACCCTTCTGCTGTCATTTATTTGGGGGTGGGGAGGGGGGAGGGAGAGAAAGACGTATCGAGAGTGTGCGCGCGGTAGGCACAGAGGCACAACTGGCGAGTGTGTGTGTGTGTTTGAGAGAGAAGCCAATAGATAGATTACTATCAAGATTGAGGTTCCACCCTACTCCTTCGGTGTCAGGTAGTGTGTGTGTGTGTGTGTTTGAGAGAGAAGACAGTAGATAGATTAGTATCAAGATCGAGGTGTCACCCTACTCCTTCGGTGTCAGGAAGTGTGTGTCTGTGGGTGTGGGGGGGGCATTGACACTTAGATATAGGGAGAAGGAGTTTGTGTGACACATATCTATATTAAGGGATAGGTAGATAGCATGTGTGCGAGGCATACTTAAAGCATCACAGAGATAAACAAGCGGTGTGCATGCAAGTGCCGGAAAAAAATGAAGAGAGAAACAATGTCTACGCGCGCGCGTGTGTGTGTGTGTGTGTGTGTGTGTGAGCGAAATCTCAAAACAAAAGGTGCTCTGATGGAATCCCATTGTATGTATTCATATGGTTCCGAGACTCGAGTTAACCTTAGGCCTATGTGTGCGAGACATAATTATACTTTGAGACATTAGTGGCGGTGGGTGGGCGGAATTAAAGGGGTGGGCGTGTTTGACAGAGAGAGCGTGTGTGTTTCTGTGTGAGAGACTTGTAGGACGGGGTAGAAAGATGAATTCTAACATTGATGGAGGGAGAGAAATACATGAAGTGCGCTTGTGTGATTCCAATGCCCACGGAGAAATGAGATATGTATGCGTGTGAGACAGATTGCACAATTCATTCACGTATCACTATCTAGCGATCGTGGACGTACATCGCTTGAACATAAATCAATATCTACTTCGTATCGTGGCCAAAGATACAATATCGATTCAACGCTATAAAGATTGGACACTCACATATCACATTTTTTTCCTAATAATCCTTTTCAATTGTGCATGCCAAAGTTATAGTGATATTTCTTCAAACAAGCACTGTAGCTATCATGTACATGCACCATTGTTAGTCTTGCATTCAAATTCATTAGTCTTGGATGATTTAAGGTTCTATTAGGAAGTAATATATGTAATATTCATATATGAATTCAACAGGTACGCAATTTATGAAATGGAGGCCATGTAATCATAAGAAGTAACACTTTTAAGTAGCGGACTACAATATCCATTTCTTTTGTGGGACTACAATATCCATTTCTTTTTGTGCGCCTCTACAATAACACGTCAATGCATTATGTTTAAAGTAAATAACCAATGGCACTAAATTATATATTTACACAAGAAATACATAGGCTGAGCGTTTGATCCTTTTTTTGTGAACGCGCCTCTACACCCGTACGATTGGCCACGCCCGTGTGAACGTCCAAGTTATCGGCGCATCATCCCGAGTTATTGTCTTTTTTTCTGGGGTGGACTTCATACCAGTTATTAACTGCTAACGTGTGCCCCGTGTACACAGTCTCGCATGACCTTCCCGCTAGCACTGTCCAAAATTAGTTGAAACTGGATACGAACGATCCTGTGGGCGGCAAAATCTCCCGCCTCCTTCTAAAATTTCCACCACCTAGTCTTTAGCATGTGAAATTTCCCTTTTGTCCTTGGTGCACGGAGAACAATAGTTACAATACGGCCCTCATTTACATAATAGGTTGAGGCTGCTTTGGTAACTTCCGGTTCCCCCCACCACACGGCACCCCCATTTCCTCTCCCCCTCCCACAAAAACGACTAACTCCACAGCACCAGAGCATCTTACATCACGCCGTCCGTACTTCATCGGCCTTTCTACCCCTCCCCTCTCGAAACCCTCGACTACTCATCCACCGGCGTACCAGAGCCCATTCACTGCCAGCGGCATCCACCTCGCCGAATCTGCTTCTGCGGCCGCATCTACCCCTCCCACCTCCCCTAGAAACAAGTAGACTACTCATCCACCATTGTACCACAGCACATTCAGTGCCGGCCTTGTCCACGGCGCCGGATATGCTTCGCCGGTACTCTCGTCAACCGCAGCACATCTGCAGTGGCTCCTTCGTACTCCCCACCGGAGACGCTTCGTCCACACCCCCAGAGCCGCCCCACCGACGCCCCCGTCGACGGCCTCTGATCCTCTTCGCCGACACCTTCCTCAACCCTACTGGAGCCACTTCGCCGACACCATCCTCAACCCTACCGGAGTAGCTTCGCTTATACCATTCTCAACCCTACCGGGGCCGCTTTGCCAATGCACAAGTCCACGGCCTCAGATCCGCTTCGTCGCACCCTCGTCCAACCTACCGGAGCAGCTTCTGACGCCCCGTCCACGGCCGTAGATCCGCATCATCGACACCATCCTGAACCCAACCACCGGAGTAGCTTCATCGACGCCCTCGTCCATGGCCTCAGATCCGCTTCGCCCACAGCGTAGTCCACCCTACCGGAGCCGCTCCACAAACACCCTACTTGACGATTCTAGATCTCCTTACCGGACCCCGACAGCCAGCGCAGCGTCATCACCCTTTACGTTTCTAACCTGATTCCCACCGTCTGGCAAGATGCCAAGCACCCGCCACGGCCTAGGTACTTGTCACCTTTAAAGACGTCCAGCATCACCTGCCCGACGTACTTCAAATATACTAATAGGTCGATGTTACATGTTATGCAGCTGGCAAAAACTACAAGGACGATGTTTCTTCTGGATCTAACAGCTTGGCCAACCAAGATCCTGGACTAAGGCATTGCTATGATCTTGTAAGTGCGTCTCTCTCTCTCTCTTGTATTGTTGTGTGCCTGCCAGCGTGCTTTGCTAGGATTTTCGACCAGTAATCCCTTTGTGCAGACAATGATTTCCACTACTGGCTGCTAAATTAGAGATGTAAATGTCATACATGATACTCCCTCCGTTCCTAAATATAAGTCTTTCTAGAGATTCCACTATAGACTACATACAGAGCAAAATGAGTGAATCTACACTCGAAAATGCATCTATATACATCTGTATGTGGTCCATACTGGAATCTCTACAAAGACATATATTTAGGAACAGAGGTAGTACATTACACAAAATTGTAGGTGGCATGTAGGAATTCCAGTGCACTACACTAGGCTCCCTTAGAGTGCCTGCTAGTCCAGCACATAGAGTCATGACTAGTTTATGCTACACACACAATCGTTAATTGGTGGTTTAAATATGCGCAACGGATATGCAATGTATTATCATGTAGAGATATCTGAAATTAGCCGTGTCAACTTGCAGATAGGGTTACTCAATGAAAAGGTACAAGATGTATGTGGCAATTTCATGGAACATCGAAAAAAAGGAGAGGCAGCGGTGAGCCTATACAGTGTGCTATGGTAGGTTACTCCGGCCCAGTTCTTTTGTAGGATTCTCCCAGAATCTGCCCCTCTCTAGCTTCTCCTAGAATCTTTGACCCCCTTTTGTTTTACAATCCTAACTAATTAGACCCTAACTAGATAGGATTGTAAAACAAATGGGGCTCAAAGATTCTGGGAGAATCTGGGTAGGGGTCAGATTCTGGGAGAATCTGGCAAAAGAACTGGGCCGGAATTACAATCATCGTGACATGTTATTTGTATGTCAGTTCTATTGGCCAAGTTTCTTAGGGACAGTTATTTCGAGTTATCCTAAGAAAATAAGCACCTTCGAATATAAGCTCCAGATAATAAGCCAACCAGTTATTTTCATTGCCTGCCTTTTCAGCTTATCTGTGGTATGATCAGTGAAAAGTCTAGATTGCAATATATTTTGTCATTTTGCTGCCCATATGAAAATTAATTTGACTTGCAAACATCACAAATTGAACCCATTGCAGTAATTAATATGATAGGAAAACAGACCATCAATATTTGTTCAAAATGCAAATACAAAGATACCATCTACTTGGCACAATCTACTTTGCTCAATGTCTTCTATAGAGATCCCATTGCCTAATTTAAATGAAGAACGCATGACCTAAATTTAAATGAAGAACAATTATTTATCGAAATTCGATGGTCCAAGTGGCTGGTTATTATCATATAGCAGCACCACATGAAAGCATCATATAGCAGTAGCAGCAGCTCATAGCAACTCATCGTACAACAGCAGCAGCAGCTAGCAATTCATCATATACCAGCAGTAGCTCATAGCAATTCATCATATAGCAGCAGCAGGAGCAGCTCATAGCAATTCATCATATAGCAGCAGCAGGAGCAGCTTATAGCAACTCATCATATAGCAGTAGCAGCTCATAGCAATTCATCATATAGCAGCAGCAGCTCATAGCAATTCATCATATAGCAGCAGCAGGAGCAGCTCATAGCAATGCATCATATAGCAGCAGCAGAAGCAACTCATATCAATTCATCGTATAGCGGATCAGAATGAAAATTTGGCAAAAAATCAGAGGAGATCCTCACCTTGTTGGATGAGCTCATCCTTCAACAGCACCTCAAGGCCACGGCCTAGGAGGAGGGGAGGGGGAACGAGGTGCCTTCTGCTGGAGTGGGGCATCGGCCGTAGTTGTGTGGCACCCGCCGGAGTAGTGCATTGGACGGACCACAGCGGAGCAGCTGCTGGAAACCATGAGAATGAGGGGTGGCGCCAGAGGGAGGAGCAGCCGGGGAGATTTGTCCCTACCCGCCGGCCATGTAGCCTAGCTGGACAGAGCATCGTCGAGGACCAGGCCAGATGGGACCGGTGGCAACGGCTCGCTGGAGGAACCCTAGCGCTGCAGGCAGGGGATCGAGGTAGAGGGAAAGGGGAGAGGAGATGCAAGCGGGCAGGGCAATGAACGCTTGCGTATTTGTTTCTTCTTGAGGGTAAGGTGTGCCGCGGGCGTGAGCAGTGGCATTTTGAGTGTAATATAGGCAGACAACAGAGTCATTTCACTATTCCCCTTCCCTTCAAATTTTAGTGAGCTTCTACCCGAAGCATCCCCCTCCAAAGCGAAATAAGTTAACCCCAAGCCCATAACTCAAAAATGACTTCTTTACATCTTTTATGGCTTATTTTCACAATAAGCTCTGAAAAGGCGGAATAGAACTGGCCCTTAACCTGCAATTCAATTGTGCGTGCAATGATGAATCACGCCTGCCTGCTATAGTGTACATTTAGGCATCATACATGGCATAACCTAATACATGTGCATTTCATTATAGAATCTGTAATATGCAATGTTTATGTTAGTTCATACGTTGCACATGATGTTTAAATGCCCCTTAAATCTGGTCAATCAAGTGATAGTCTTTAAGCCTCCTTCTATGCTTCCTTTCTTGATATGTAAGATTTGCTCACACATCTGTTCAATTGCTTGTTTGTATCTGCCAGCCATACTAGGACTGTTTGCTTTGATTACTTGCTGTTCTTGACCTAACAGAGCTTGTCAGCGATTTAAACACTAAGGGCTACTGTAGTGGGGGCTTGTATAACTCATAGGTGACATAAAGGTTTGGCTGTACACTAAAGTAGGCTCTCCAAGAGTACCTGGAGATCCAGTTCGAAGGTATGCCTAGTTTTTACACAGTGCACACATAGTAAATGCTCATTTCATTGTGTGCAAGAGATGTGGCATGTTTCATTATGTGGTGTTGTTTTGTTATAAACTCATCCTTTTGTGTTGTTCACAGACTGGAAAGTATGCATATTTATCTTCCAAGGAGACTAGTAACTAGTTTGTGTCACCTTGCAGAGGGGGTGCAATGAAGATAAGATTGAGAATTTCCAAGTACAAGATGTTAGGAAGGAGCCTTGCAAGAGAAGGAGGAGCAGCGCTGAGCCTGTTCAACCAGTTATGGTAAGTCACTATATTACAATTACCAGGACATCCTATTTGTCTAACATTGTGCTTGCGTAGGGTTCTTCACCTGTAACCCAGTCATTGGGCCATTGATTAAAAAAACCCTCCACTCACTACTATATGATGTTCTAACTTTTTTGTAAATCAGATGTATGTAAACACATTTTAATGTGTCTGTTCACTCATTACGGATGTAGTCTACTTTTAAATATCTAAAACATCTTATAGTAGTGAACAGTGTGAAATTGCTTCCTCCCATGGTAGAGTTGTCGATGTCATAAATGTCATAACCAAACACATATTCACATCATTAGCCTCCCTATCATTACTAGGATATTGATTACATACTAGTCGAGATACTTCATAGGGGGCAAACAATATTACATTACTTGTTCCTTTATATAGTAAATGTAGCTAGGCCATGGATGTTATTGAGGCATGCATGTATGCATGCTGCCAACTCAACAGTTCAATTGCTTGTTTGTTTCAGGCATAGTTAAATTGCTCTTTTCAATTGCTTTATTTGTCCTCAATTAATGAGATGCCCAAACAATGGTGCCTGATGTTGGGTACTTGTATAACTATTAGTTGACATAATTAAAGGCCTTACCATTTAATTACTCTGGCAAAGTGTGCCTGAAGCTTTGAAGTCTATTAACCAACTATTACTGCATGAGGCTCACAATCTAGTTTATACTAGGCTAATGATTGCATAGTTTTGCTTGTTGTAGTAGGTTTGTATGAATCCCTCTGCTGATCATTATGCTCCCTAAGACTTTAATTGAGCTACAGAATGGCCAACTGCTTGCTTACTTATACGCAATATATATGTTCAGTAGCTGCGTGTGGTCTAAATTTGTAACCTGTCTGTGTTTTGGATTTGGCCCCAACATCATGCTCCTCTGGTGAGCTAAGAGAGATTTCTGTATGCGGGCTGCACAGACTACCATTTTTATAAATTTTTAAATATCACCTGCTTATGCTTCATGACGTGTAACATTATTGTTAGTCCTGTTTTGCCATGTACAAAATAGTCTGTCTTGCTCGCTTCACTGTTGTAACTATATTTTTGCCCTAGTCATTTGTACTTACAGAAACATTTCAGGATGAAGTGACATCAACACAAAGATCTGTGAGCAATGCGGCATGGCCATTACCAAATGATTATGGATTGGAATTGGAATGTGCTGATGTTCTCGAGCATCAACTAGAGGTGGCAAGACAACGTGTACATGATTCTCAACATGCAATCAACAAGTTGAGACTGGAGTTGCAGGTATTAGATGCAGGAGTCAAAAAATGAAATGAGACACTGAGGTAACCACGAAGGAATTGGAGATTTTGCAGACTGAAATTTATGCTATCTGAATCCGGTCAATCCTATTTTCTGAAGAGATTATAGTTCAAATGGTAAATTCTGTTGATGCGTGTCCATGATGTATGAGCTTTATTTGCCCAGTGTATGTAATTTGTTGTTTGTGTACGCTTTATTATCACTGGTGCCAAACTATAATGCCCAGTGGGTATAATCGGCTGTAATTTCTTTATTGTATAGTGTAGGATTATTCTACGTTTCTATGCCTTAGTCTTTTTATTGTATAGTGTATGTTTTTAGAGGCGATAGTATAGAGTAGGATAATTCTTTGAATATGCTATATCATTGAAATGGGGGCCAACACGCCCAAACATTACCTGGACACCATCCGAACGAACAAACATGTGTAGTCAAAGCGGGCCTTAATTGGGCTGGTCAAATTAATATTTAGTGGATCCCAAATGATGTGGCCCACTGAAACAACGGCTCTTAGTAGGCCGTTAACAGGCCGAAAGCTCAATAGGGCCGTATAAATGGAAATGGCCCGCGGGCCTCTAGCAGGCCGAAATAAATGTCAATTTTGTCTCGGCCCTTTTACTTTACGGGCCAGTAAAAGGCCGAAAGTGTTTTGGGCCAGAAGAGGCCCAATTTGCAAACTAGGCTTTTAACAGGCCGAAAGTCGCGTCGGGCTGAAATTGTGCCCTGCGGAACGTGGGCCGCTAATGGACCCAAAATTAGGTTGCACAGTCAAAGGCCCAACTGTTGTGCGGGCCGTTAACAGGCCGAAAGACAAAATGGGCTAGGAATTGGCCCACTTACCGAATGGGCCGAGGAAAGGCCTAAAGTCACAACAGGCTAGAAGTTGGCCCAACTAAAGAATGGGCCGAGAAAAGGCCGAAAGACGTTCCGGGCTGTTAACGGGCTGGAACTGACGATGGGCTGCTAACAGGCCGAACGAAGGTCGGGCCGTAATTGGGCCCAAAGACGTAGCGGGCCGTTAACGGGCTGGAACTGACAATGGGCTGGAAATTGTCAAATCTAGAATGGGCCTTTGATGGGCCGATTCTATGTAACTTGTATGGGTCGTGCTTGTGAATGGGCCTGACTCAAGTAGGCTGCTAATGGGCCGGCCTGCTTATTTTGACAGGCCCGGCCTTTTAACCTAAACGGGCCACTGTTGGGCCGAGCCACGTGTCGACGTACCATAGGCTTGTCCCGTCCAGTCGTTTGATGACACATGTCCCAACGCGGAGCTGGCACGTGCATACTAAGGCGAATCAGAATTTTACACATGGAAAATCCCATTGGTCCGGGCAGTTAACGGGTTATCGGATCCAAACCGGAACCCGATAGCTTAACGGCAACCCGTTACGGTGGATGCCACGTGTTGGTTACCCTTGACGAAAGCACTTCCATGACGCGCCATTTATCGTCATGGAAGTGGACACTTCCGTGATGATAATTTTGGTATTGTCATGGAACAATTCTCCAACAGCACAGGTATGACTATCTTGATTCTGTCATAAAATCAGCATGGGCGTACATGCATGACAGAAAACGTGACCTACTGTGACAAACACGTATTATCACGGAAGTGGTTTTTTTTGTAGTGCTACACTCACAATCATTAGTCAGTTAGTAATAAAAATAAACTATATGTATGCAATGCAACAACTAGATGCAAACACGCACTACTGGCACTCTGGTCTACTAACTACCGTTTAACTAGCGCGTTAGCGGTCCAGGGCGTCCTACAGTCAGTGCGGCTCTGATACCAAGCATTGTGGCACCCCGACTCAGAGCAACCGGTTTACCTTGCATTGCCAGCCCATGGATCATGTCTTCTGGCAACACACAACAACTTGGTACAGATAGACAACCGCTTTATTGATACATTGGTTCGATAGTACATCAGATAGCGAGGCCAAGCGGCACATGGTGCTGCTGCACATATGTACATTATTTAACGAACATGATAGGGGCCTCGAGCACGACAATAAAGCTACACAACAGCGGAAAGACGATGTAGAAGGACTCCATCTCACAAGGACATTGATGTGGACACGGCCTAGACTGCGATGCAATGATGCAACTCCAACTCCAGTACGGCTTCTCCTGAAACTGGCATGACACGCCAGGTGAGTACTTTGAATGTACTCGCAAGCTCACACAAATAAAGCAACAATGGCAAACAATAACATGATAATTAGGCAGGTTATATGCATGAACTTAACATGCTACTCATGAAGTGACAGTGCTCACAACAGGGCCTCTCGGACCCGCTTACCATCTTGGTTAACCACGACCATCATCTTACCATGGTGATCACCTTCGGATCACAAAAGAAACCGTCTCGACGGTCCCAACCACTTCACCATCATAGCAAGTGCCACAAGTATAACTTTAGTGTGCAGATTAAATATTTTTGTTGATCCACGGTCTGACCTACTACGAACTGTGTCCGTGACCGAGGACACGGCTATCGATAGATTATACACACTCTGCAGAGGTTAGCACACTGTACCCACACCACAGAACCCATGGCCTCGAACTCCCATTCAGGTGGACTAACGGCATTCCGACAGAACCAATCTATTGCCACGACACTCTCCCCGCCACTCCGACCAACTCCCTTTGGGCTAAGTCCTGGGTGGCCCCGATGTCACCTCGTGACACCCAAAGGCCACCATCGTGGCAAAACAAAACGGTCCCAAATGGGGACAATGGTACCAAATCAACTAAGGCACACAAGGCTATGCCTGCCTACCGAGCCAGGGTAGCGCAAGTGCATAACCTTCCCTAGTTGGAGGCACCGGCGAGAGGCATAACAATAGACCAAGAAAGCGCCTCCCATAAAGGCAAATGTGGTTGCACTGGGAAGCTCGATTCGATGGCACCATGACTCGATCAACAACATGTTCAAGTTGGATTATTATCAGGTTTCAACTTGCAAAGAAATATTTCCGAGTCATAGTATGCCATGAAGATGCAACAATATCCCTATGCACCATTTCAACATAATGCCGGTATGAACTTACTCATGCTCGTGATCATGTTACCCTACTGCATAATCTTGACCAAGCAACTCAAATACTACTGAAAACACAGTAAGCATAGCATGAACATGAATCTAACACATGTGAGATTATTTTAATTTTCTATATGCATTATATGGGACCATATTCAAGTGAAAATCATAATCATTGTAATGTCACTCTTGAAAATATTTCTGATGGCTTGCCTTAGTGCAGAGGAGGGTCACAATCCTCTTGGTTCTCCTCAAGGCAGCAAGTTCCTTCTGAAAATAATTAAAATAGCAAAAAGAAAATGTCACACAACACTTTTAAATGCACCAAAAAATATCTACAGCAAGCAAAAATCTCATATTTTTCATGCTGATAGAGGAGTTCAAGACAAAACCAATGCAAATAGAATCATCTTATTTCGACTTGTAGAATAAAAACTAGAGCTGGTCAAAGTTTGGTTAATTTTCTGAATTAAAATGAATTTTTGAAAATAACCAGAGGGGGTGACGTCGAAGGCGTATTTGTGGATTATGCCTCCACTTATACCGCTTCGGGGGAGTGAGAGAGAGGCTGACAGGTGGGACCCGCTATCAGGGTTAGAGGAGAGAGAGAGAAACAGAGGACGGCGGCTCGGTCGCCGGTGGTTCTCCGGCGAGGAGGCCACGGCGGCCGTCGGCGAGTGGATGGATGGACGTGGCCCTTCACGGCGAACACACACGTACCAGTAGCCCGGTCGGAGGTGGACGGATGGTGTGCGGTTGTCGTCTCCAGAGGTGTCAGTGGAGGGGGCTCGTCGGAGTTGAGGATTCCGGCAAGGCAGGGGCGTTCCAGCAGCTCCGGTAGCACGAGCACGACCAGGAGAACACCACGAGCACGCCGGAGGGGTTGGAAGACATCGAGGAGCGCCGGAGGAAGCAGGGCACCGGGAGGGGATCGACGGTGATCTTCGGTGCAGAACGGCGGCCAGAGGCCTGCCTGGCCTGGCTGCAGCCTTCTACGAGAGGTTTGGAGGTTAGAGGAGATGGGTGGTGTGGCTAGATGAGCTCGGGAGGGGCTCTAAATATAGGTAGGGCGAGGAGGGGTTTGAGATCACCGGAGAAGGCTCTGGAGTGGCGAGCGGCGATGAACGGTGCTTAGGATGGATGGGAGAGGTCGAGGAGCTCACGCGCCCACAGTGGAGGCAAGGGCCAAGCACAGGATGCAGGAGGGCGACGGCACGAGCACACGGGTGCACTGTGCTCCCTACTCCACCATGGCCGGTTCTGCAGCGGCTGTCGCCGGCATCGGGGAGCTCCAGCGAGGGGTCAGGGGTGATGAGTCGAGGTTCATGAGGGTTGGAGACAAGCGGGGTTGGCCAGGGGTGGACGCACGGGCGAGGCAGAGGCAAAACCGACGCGCCGAACACGCTGCGTGCATGCCAGACGCCGTGGCTATACATGGTCACTGCGTGCACGGGTGCAACACGGCGCGCCCGAGAAGTTAGATCATGTATGGTGGCCTGTCTTTGCAAGGTTTAGTCACCCTGTGGTGTTCGATCAAAGCCAGGGCGACAGGATGAGACTTGAGCTTCATGGCAAGTTTCTGGATAGAAACTTGTGTGGATATTTTAGAGAGTTCTAGAGAGAGTTAGGAGCTGAAACTTGGGGGTTAAGGTCTACTTAGGAAGGTCATTAAGCCATAAAAATTTCAGCTCAAGAAGATTTGTCAAAAATGTACTTGCTTCACAAAGTACCATTTCTGACCAGAATGGAAATGATTTTCTACAGAAAAAATACTCCTCATAACCATAGGATATTTTTGCATGGGAAGATGAGTCATGGTCCAAAGAATATTTGGGAATTTTCTCAGATTTTTTGGAGCAAGAAAAATAGAGGTTGCTTTGGAGCAAAAGTGAAGATAGGTCATTTTCAGAGAGAAAATGAATATTTTTCTTTTGAGAAAAATATTGTAATGGCAATATTTGGATATATCAAAGGGCAAGAGATGTTTTGTGGGTGAGTGGAGTCACTTGGGTGAAAATCAAAACAATGCCCAAGTGTTAAGTCCAAATGAGTCAATTCAAAAACTCAAATTCAAACCAAATTGCAATAAACTCCAGAAAAAAAAATGGCAAAAACCAGGGTGTCACACTTTCTATGTGTCTGACTAAAACTTTTGCTCTATAAATATGCCTTGAGTGTCAACAATCATAGAACATTAAATGATAGTTGAGTATGTGAACATGCTAAACAAATCTCTTATATAGACTCTTTCTGAAAATATAATGGATTGTGATTGTTTCAATGACTGAAACCATAGTTTGTTAGTTTCCAATAAAGTTTATGTTTCATACTTTAGCTTGTGAATGAATGTTACTCTAGCATGAGAAGTCTTATGATGATATATTGTTGTTATGATAATGACCATGATGCTTCATGTCCGTATTTTGTTTTTATCGACACCTCTCTCCCTAAACATGTGGTCATGATTACCGATATCGGCTTCCGCTTGAGGATAAGCGAGGCCTAAGCTTGGGGAGTTGATACGTCCATTTTGCATCATGTTTTCCTATTGATATTTGTTGCAATTTGGATTATTATTCACTTTATGATACAATTCGTATGCCTTTTCTCTCTTATTTTGCAAGTTTCACATGAAGGGGGAGATTGCCGACAGCTAGAATTCTGGACCGGAAAGGGCTATATCGGAGACACCTTTTATGTGCTACTCCAAATGACCTGAAAATTGATGAAGAATTATTTTGGAATATATAAAAATTATTGGCGAAAGAATCATCAGCATGGGGCCCACCAGGCAGCCACTGGGGCACGCCCTACCCCCAGGGTGCACCCCTGGACTTGTGTGGCCCCTGGCAGGCCTCCGAAGCCCATGTTCTACTACAAGGTACCATTTGACCTAGAAAAAATAAGAGAGAAGTTTTTGGGACGAAACGCCGCCGTCTCGAGGCGGAACCTAGGCAGGAGCACTTTTGCTCTCCGGCAGAACGATTCCGCCGGGGAAACTTCCCTCCGGGAGGGGGAAATCGAAGCCATCGACATCACCAATGATCCTCTCATCGTGGGAGGACCAATCTTCATCAACATCTTCACCGACACCATCTCATCTCAAACCCTAGTTCATCTCTTGTATTCAATCTTTGTGTCAAAACCTCAGATTGGTACCTGTGGGTTGCTAGTAGTGTTGATTACATCTTGTAGTTGATGCTAGTTGGTTTATTTGGTGGAAGATTATATGTTCAGATCCTTAATGATATTCAATACCCCTCTGATCTTGAACATGAATATGATTTGTGAGTAGTTACTTTTGTTCTTGAGGACATGGGAGAAGTCCGGTTATAAGTAATCATGTGAATTTGGTATTCATTCGATATATTGATGATATGTATGTTGTTGCTTCCTTCAGTGGTGTCATCTGAACGTCGACTACATGACACTTCACCATACTTGAGCCTAAAGGAAGTCATTGTGGAGTAGTAATTAGATGATGGGTTGCTAGAGTGACAGAAGCTTAAACCTTAGTTTATGCGCTATTCCATAAGGGGCTGATTTGGATCCATATGTTTCCTGCTATGGTTAGATTTATCTTAATTCTTCTTTCATAGTTGCGGATGCTTGTGAGATGGGGTAATCATAAGTGGGAGGCTTGTTCAAGTAAGAACAACACCCAAGCACCGGTCCACCCAGATACCAAATTATCAAAGTAGCGAACGCGAATCAAATAAACATGATGAAAGTGACTAGATGAATTCCCATGTGTCCCCAAGAAAGCTTTGCTAGCTATAAGAGAAAGTTCCAGCCTGTCCTTCACTATAAAAAGGATTGGGCTACCTTGTTGCACCTTTGTTACAATTGCTACTTGTTGCTCATTACAAATTGCCTTTCTATCAAAATACTTGTTACCGATAATTTCAGTGCTTACAGAAAATACCTTGCTGAAACCGCTTGCCATTTCCTTCTGCTCCTCGTTGGGTTCGACACTCTTACTTATCGAAAGGACTACGATTGATCCCCTATACTTGTGGGTCATCACTCTACGTGCAGGTTTTTATGCAAAGACAGAAATCGTTCATGGAAAAATGGCAATAACAACAAAGAGATTTGTTTCAAAGTTTTGCAACTTAGCTTTCTTTTTTGCACTTCTTGTATTTGCTGATAACTTGAACGTCATTTGGTATCCATACTGTCACTCCCCCAAGGAAATTTGCACGTGGATGAATTCTTCTACCTTTAACAAAAAAGGGGGAAAATTGCCGGGTAGAATAGTTGACGACAAGTTACGCATTTCATACAAGACAAATGTAACAAAACATTGCATTTGACATACACAAATAAATATGTGCTTTGATAAAGAGTTGTGAAACACTTAGCTTTATTTCACTACACACGGGTTCTGCACCCGGCTCTGTACAAAGGATTACATGCCTTGTCGGCCAACTTGTACAAAAGAGATTGCCGGGGTAGAACTTGTGAAGATGCTCAATATTCCATGAGTTTTGCACTATAGTGCCATCTTTGATCTCTAGACGCACTGAACCAGGTCTAGTGACTTGAACTACCCAATAAGGGCCTTCCCACTTTGGCGTCAACTTGTTTGATCCCTTCACGGATTGAATCCGACGAAGAACAAGGTCGCCTTCCTCAAGCTTCCGGGCATGCTCTTTGTGGCTATGGTAGCGGCGCAAAGTTTGCTGGTAATGTGCATGTCAGGACCGGTTTTCCAATAAAACATTTATTGAAAAATCGCCCCTTTCGTCAGACCAGTATAGAAAAATCTTACTGGTAGACAAATCCTTGATACAGAAATCCAGTAGTACTAAATATTATACATGGTTGAGCTGAGGCTGCTCAACAATTTTTATTACAAGCACGCCAATATTACCCATAAAGGCGGATATGACACAAAGGGTATGGTGGCATAACTACTGACTCGCAATAAAAGTGGTGGTGGATATGTCACAGAGAAGTGGGTGACATGACTCCAAAATCTTGCAATTCATCAAGCGTCGGAGTGAGGCTCGATGATTTTATTAAGGTAGCGGAAGCGTATATAATGCAGGTGACCAACTCCAGGATAGCAAGGGACTGACTGGGACTCCTCTAGGCATCGGACTCGCTATCGTACTCTTCATCCATAAGATCACCTTTGTCAATATCTGGCCAAATCAACAAGCCAGGTGAGTACTCTGAATGTACTCGCAAGACAGTTTGGACATAAGATATAACAAATGCAAACATGATGCACATGAGCAGATTAGCAATGCACACTCAGGTAATAAATTTGCACTGCAAGATAAATAAAAAGGAAGTCAGGCGGTAGTCCTCCCAAAATCCCAATAAAATAGCTGAAGACCGATCAGGTTTCCGAAGCGACGCCTCGAAAGGTAAAAATAAAATTAACATGCCGCAGTCGGGCGTCAGGGCGACACCACATAAAGGGCTTATACTGAAAAGTAAATGACAGTACGTACCACAGTCGAACGTCTAAGCGACATCTCGAAAAGGGCTTATAATGAGAGTAAATAACAAGGATGCCATAGTCGGACGTCTGAGCGACATCACATAAAGGGCTTATATCCAAAAGTAAATATCAAGAATGCCACAGTCGGACGTCTGAGCGACATCTCATAAAGGGCTTATATCAAAAGTAAATAATAAGAATGCCACAGTCGGACGTCTGAGCGACATCACATAAAGGGCTTATATCCAAAAGTAAATATCAAGAATGCCACAGTCAGACGTCTGAGCGACATCTCATAAAGGGGCTTATAGCAAAGTAAAAATAATAAGAATGCCACAGTCGGACATCTGAGCGACATCTCATAAAGGGCTTATATCAAAAGTAAATAATAAGAATGCCACAGTCGGACGTCTGAGCGACATCTCATAAACGGCTTATATCAAAAGTAAATAATAAGAATGCCACAGTCGGACGTCTGAGCGACATCTCATAAAGGGCTTATAATTCATCATTCGAATTCGAGTAGTCCGTGGAGGTAGCACCATCCCACGGAATACTCGGTACATAATCATAAACAGGTTAGTCCATCCACAGGAATAACATTCAGCCGGGTTTACCACTGTCAGTTAACAAGTTTGTTCTTCAGAGACTGATACTGGGACTGACACTGAGACTGACACTGATAGGTCAACCAACGTCCTTGACCGAGGACTTGGTTACTCGAATGGTTTTGACTCTGTAGAGTTTGTACTTTTAACCCACAGCCAACGGATTTCAGTAGTCACAAAGGACTAGTTCCATTTATGGTATTTTAGAAGAAAACACATCTAACCAGTACACACCCATTCCACATCCCGCTGCCAGGAATCACCCTAGGCAACATTCAAGAAAAACTCTAAGGCGGGGAGGCCAACACCTCGAGTAGCATGGGATCAAATTTATATGGCGCGCTCTAAGGAGTACCCCCCTCTCGGTCCCAACCGGAAACACCCATGCCCCCTGACCGGATGACGGGCTTTAATCCAGGGCCATGGAACCCTCATTCCGGCCCCTCTATTTGGTGTGTACCTGGAAAGAGGTTTGCAACTTACTAAACCGCATTCTTTGCAGAAACATGTGGCAGCACGAAAAAGGGGATGAACGGGAACAAGACTCGATCCACGTCAATACTGGAGTTAAACAGTTGATATAGAACTGGCATGCTTCAACAATACCAGCTTGCAACCTATCATGCCACCACATGATCAGGTTGTCTCACCATCTTATGAACACATCAAGTTTCGAAGCTCACTTGCATCTTGCTTTGCATGGAATATAACATTCAACAAATGTTTATATAAACATGCCATGAGAAAACCACTCAAGCAAACATGAAAAACACTCATCATATCAAAGGTTCAAACATGCTTGCCTGGTTCAGAGTAGTCGGAGTCTAGCTCGGCAAAGTTGGCGGCACCGTCACCTCCTTCGGTATCTACGTTATAAAGAAAAATCGGGTACTAATGTAAATACCGTGCGTGCATAAAAATTGTTCCAAAATTTTTTCAAATAAATATGCTAAAAAACTAGACAGAAAAATAAAGATGAAAGAAAAAGAATCAACTGAAAATCATCTTTTGTTTAAAAGTTATTGAGGTTTTAGTCCAGGGACTAATCTGTTATAAACAGAAAATTATCCAGGGGCTATTTAAAAAAAACAGAAAACGCTTCGGTTGGAATACGCCTTCCAGAGAAGAAAACGCACCCGACCCGAAGGCGCCAACAGAAAACGATTTCGAATAAGAAGAGGAGAGGCTGACGAGGGGGTCCCACCCGTCAGGTTTAAAAAGAGCTCGCCGGCGCCAGAAGCAAACGGGAACGCCGGCGATGATCGACGGTGAACTAGAGGAGGTCAAGGGTATGGTTGCACTCACGGGTCAGTTCCGCATCGGTGGGTGGTGGAAGTAGGCGTCGGGGAGCACCACGTCGATGACGGCTTCCACTCCGGCGGACGGCGGTTCGGGCGAGCTCGGATTCGTCGAAGGAGAGCTGCCAACACCGAATTGAAGCTCGGGTTAGAAGAGGTGGTGGACTAGGAGGTTGCTGGCAAAGTTTGGGAAGCGGGGGCGCACGCACCAGAGAGGATTTTGCCGGAGCCCGAAGCGGATCGGGGCGGCCGGAGCTGGGGAAGAAGACCCTCCCGAAGCCCTCTGATGAGTGGGGCGTGGTTCTGAGGAGAGGTGGAGAGGTGCTGGGTCGATGGGTGGCTCGGGGCCTCTATTTATAGCCGGCCCGAGGCGGTTGCCGAAAGCGGGGTTACTCCGGCGAGCGATTATGGCAAGGCAGGGGTTGGACGGAAGGATTAGGCGACTGGGTGTCTTTGGATTGGTCCACTGGCACCATTCAAAGGTTAAACCTGGTTGGATTTGGCCTGCTCCCGTGGTCTCGGCGGGACGGAGCTCACGGGCTCGTCGGCGGCAAAGAGCGCGCTCTGCACTTCTCAGGCCACGGCGACGGTTCTACAGCGTGCTCAGAGCAGGAGGTGAACACGCGTAGGCCACCAGTGGCTCGGGCGGTGCGGAGGATGGCGTTCTGCAACGCTGGCTTCTGCCAGCCGCCACAGGAGGTCCTGCCACTGCGGAAGGTGCCGGCGTTGACGCGACAAGTCGCCACCGACACTCGCAACCGGCCAAGCAACCATGCGACGCACTGGATAAGAAGGGGAAACAGGGAGCAAGGCGCCAACGCGTGCACTGGCGAGATCGACGACGTGCTCTGACGAAAAACGACACAGAACCCTCTGAACTTTCTGAATTTTGACAGGAATAGTGCACGTCAGCTGTTCGACGAAATGTTTGACGCACGTGGAAAATTTTTCTTGAGCTGAAACTTGGAGGGGTGGTCTCTTGATGCATCCAGAGACTACCTAAATTTTCTCAGAATTATTGGAAAAGGAAAAGAATGAATTTCACCAAAAATGGCAAATCTGGTCCAAACTTGCAGCAAGCAAATTTTGAAAAATTTGAACTGTGGACCAGCAGCTCTTGATGGATCTAGGTTGAGGGCACTAAGGAGTAGCTGGGGTAATTTATTTGGAACCAAAGCTCAAAGAAATCTGACACTTCCTTTGTAAACTTGAGGGGTCCAAAATAAATTACAGAAAAAGGTTTGAGGATAAAATCAATAGAAATAAAATCTAAAAGAGGTTGAAACTTGCTGGAATTGGATGCTTGGCTTGACACAAAGTAGGGAGAAGGGTTTTGGAAGAAAGTTTTCTACATAGGTCATGGCAAGAGAGTATTTTTTTTGAATAGGGAAGTAGAAATCCAAAAGTTATAGGAATTCTTTTTTGATAAAAGAATTAGTAAAACAAACCCAGAGTATTTGTGTTGAACCAACACATGTTGAAAACCCTCAAGACCAAAATCAAGATTGGGAAGAACTCATAAAAGATTTGTCATAAAAGATTTGAGAAGGAGAGTCTTTTAGACAAATTGAAATAACCTCCTTCCAATCAAATAAAGAATTTGATAAAAATCAAGACCAAAATTTTGGGGTGTTACAGTGCAGCACACAGAGCAGCCCAAAAATGATCTTCTTCGAGGAGCGTGGCATCATCATGCCTCGTCTCTTCCTGATCTGATTCATCAAAAGCTTGGACCCGTGGTGATACGTATCTGAGTTCCATGGGGAGCACCGCTTCTGCACCATAGACAAGGGAGAAGGGTGTCTGGCCGGTAGCTCGATTTGGTGTCGTCCTAAGTGACCAAAAAACTGCCAACAACTCTTCCATCTAATGCCTTCCACACTTGTTCAGCTTGTCAAAAGTTATGGTCTTGAGACCTCACAACACTTCAGCATTAGCCCTCTCTGCTTGTCCGTTGCTTCTCGGGTGAGCAACAGAGGCATAACAGATCTTGCTGCCAAGCTCTTGGCAGTATGCTGTGAAGGCGCGACTTGTGAATTGGATGCCGTTGTTGGTGATGATCCTGTTGGGTATGCCAAAACAAGCAACCAATCCTTTGAAGAACTCGATAGTTGAATGTGTTGTCACCTTCCTTACCTGCTCTACCTCAGGCTACTTTGTGAACTTCTTGATTGCTACGTACAGGAACTCAAGGCCCTCGGTTGCACGAGGAAAAGGATCGAGGATGTCCAGCCCCCAGACCGTGAAGGGCCAAGAGAGAGGAATGGTTTGAAGGGCTTGAGCTGGCTGGTGTATGTTCTTGGCATGGAGCTGACATGCTTCACATCTTGTTACCACTGTCGTTGCATCTTGGAGGGTTGTTGGCTAGTAGAAATCTTGCCGGAAAGCTTTCTTGACAAGGGCACATGACCCAATGTGGGAGCCACACATGCCTCCATGTATCTCTACCAGCTACGCTTGTCCATCCTCCCAGTAAATGCACTTCAATTTCACCCCATTTGGTCTCTTTCTGTATAGAATGTTGTCAACAAACTAATACATACTTGACTGCGGGGCTACTCTTTCAGCTTCTTTTTGATCATCAGGAAGTTGACATGTTTGAAGGTAATGGACAATCTACTGAGCCCATGCCAGAGCTTGTGGCTCGACGACAAGGAGCAATGGTTGTTCTTCCTCTACTAGAGCGTATATCTCGACGGGAAGGGTTTGCCTTGTCGGAGATTGCTGCTCATCGGCAAAATGTGTCTTGTCGGCAGTGTGAACCTTCCCGGTGGCTGCTGGCAGCTCTACCAGAAAGTAACCACCAATGTTCCATTTTCTCTTCTTTGTTGGCCTCACTGATGGTGCAACTGATGGTTGAGTTAGTTGTAGCACAAAAGTTCCCGGTTCCACGGGAAGTCTCTTGGCGGCAAGCTTTTACAGGTTATCAGCAACTTCGTTTTGAGCACTGGGGATGTGCTCCATCTACAGACCATCAATGTGCTCTTCTAACTTCCTTACCTCATCAACATATGCTTACATCAATGGGCTCTGATAATCTTTGTTGATTTGCTTCACAACAAGATGTGAGTTACCTCTGATGATCAATTTTCTGATACCAAGGTCGATTGCTATTCGAAGACCAGCAACAATCCTTCGTACTCAGCAGTGTTGTTGATGGCCTTCTCCCTAGGAAAATGCATTTGAACTACATACTTGAGGTGCTCTCCGGTGGGTGCGATAAGAAGCACGCCAGCACGGCGCCCTGGAGCGTAAAAGCATCATCAAAGTACATAATCCAATCATCTGTAGTTTCCTTGTTGTCGTGGTATAACACGGCCACCTATGGGACCATCGGCCCCTTGTGGTTCGGCAAGGGGGAAGAGCACATTGCACAAAGAGCGGAGAGCGTAGAGCAGCACGGCAGCAATGACACGGGCAGTTTTTACCCAGGTTCGGGCCGCCGCGAGGCGTAAAACCCTACTCCTGCTTTGGTGGATTGATGAAAGGACCGTGGTGGAGATGCAGCGCTCTAGCCCGGCAAGGTCGCCTTGGGACGAGAGCAGCTACGTGCATATGAGTTTACAAGGGTCCGAATCCTTTCTAAGGTTGCCACGGCCCTCCTTTTATAGGTTAAGGGGTTACCACAATGGCAAAACTGTCATTATCGAGTGCTTAGATAGCCACAGTGCTATCATACCTAACTCTGCAGGCAGGACAGGGTGCATTAAATGCACCGCTTAGTGTCACATCGCGGGGGAGCCCAGCAAGCCTTGCCATGCCATTCATCCACCTTCTCACCTGCCCGCGTGACACGCCTCTGGACGGGTGTCATTTGGGGGTGATCTTCATCAGAAATGGCTGCCACATGCCATAGAACAGCCACTTAATCACTTGGGGGTTCGACACCGTTGAGGGAGTCATGGACTAAGGGGTCCTCGGGGCAACGGTCCATCGTACATGGGCCGGACTGGTGAAGTCGTATGGTGACCGGAGACCTGTGAAGCCGTGGTGTGTCCTCCAAGTTAAGGGTGGACGAGATCTCTTTCCATCTGGTTGTAATCTATCTTCGGTAACCCTAACCCTATCGGTGTCTATATAAACTGAGGGTTGTAGTTATTAGGGTTAGAGCTATATTCATCATCCCATAGCCTTAGGTTTACCTCGTGCTAATCTTGAGGTAGATCTAATCTATAAACTCCATCATATATTCAATACAATCAAGCAGGACGTAGGGTTTTACCTCTTCGAGAGGGCCCGAACCTGGGTAAACACTGTGTTCGTCGTCCCCTGTTCCCATTGATCCTAGATCCACAGCTCGGGACCCCCTACCCCGAGGTCTATCGGTTTTGACACCGACATTGGTGCTTTCATTGAGAGTTCCACTATGCGATCGCTGGCAGGATCAATGCCTCAACCGGTCGATGGAGACCACACCCGCACCGAGGGCCTTACCACCACTGGTCGCTTCCTCGTCTTCGGCGGCATATTAGTGCGCGCCGCTCCCACAGATCGCCTCAACCAGATCGGAGGCCTCACCCCTATCGAAGGATTCGTCAGTTTAGGGGCATCAACCCCAGAACTAGCAAACTCACAAAAGTCAGGTATTTTTCAAAGTCCGGCCGCGGAACCCAACCCCGGCGGGCCACCCTCACGGCCTCCCGTCGAGTCATCGGAGTGTTCGGCACCTCTATGTGCCCAACCGACAGATTAGTTGGTAGATCTATTCCACGCAAAGGGAATTTCTGTTACTAGACCCACAGCCTACGACTGGATAGGGCTTAAACCCAATGACCGAGAAATAAACACCCCTCCGGTCACGCACCTCGTCGCCACGGTCGAAGAGGCTCAGGAGGGGCGACAGCCATGTAAGCTAAAGATAGTGTACACTCCAATCTCCAGCTCGGAGTCAGACACCAGCCCGGATGAAAGTCCTGACACAAGTCCCGGCCTTGAGCCTATCCAGCCGCACGTCAGTTCGGATCCGAAACCTACATGGTCAGAACCGGACGTGCCTCAACCTCCCATCAAGGATAGTCCGGATCCGCGGCAGGGGGGAATTCTCGAAATTTTCCCACCCACCCACCACACCGAATATTCTCCGGATTCGAAAAGCCCAGACATATGGGACCTCATGTATGTCAAACAGCTGCCTAACGAAACAGTCCATCATTATTAGGCTAGATTTCTCCTAGTAACAAACAGGATGGCACCTTGCTGTGACAAAGAAATAGTTAAAGCCTTCCAGTTCAACTACAGGGATGAGGGGCTCTTAAACGCCCTCGCGCGTCACCGAATTCAAAGCTTCACCGAACTATCCGACATGGTGAACAAATATTGTGCCATGGAGGACACATGGAGGGTGCAACAGCTGAACATGGGACTATATCCCACCACCCATCACGGAAAATCTCGCCTTAAACGAACCAATACAAACCGGTCATCAGAGCACGAGCCCAATGAAAAGAAAGCCAGGCCAAGATCGGTGTTAGATGAGTTGCTGGATAAACCATGCCCAATACATTCAGTCTTGCTAGACGCAAACCCAACCCACAGACTTCGAGCCTGCTGGGTGGTCAAACAAGTGGCCAAGCATGGCGAACCAATCTTGGGCCTTACACCCCCAGATAAACAGTCCTCAGCTTCACCATGGGACCACAATGTCCTTACGGTATACGAGACGTTCACCTCAAACAGCAAGAGGAAAAAGGCTCTTCGCGAGCTCAGCCAGATATATCAAGTGACATCCGCACACCCATGGGCAAATATTCCTATCACCTTTGATGAGAAGGATGAGCCAGGCACCCGTATCAGCCACGCACCAGCCACACTGGTCCTTGACCCCATCATCGATGGTTTCCGGTTGACCAAAGCACTAATGGACGGGGGCAGCGGCCTCAATCTCATTTATGAGGATACACTCGATAAGATGCAATTCAACAAGTCTCGCATCGAGCGCAGTAACACCACATTCTGAGGTATAATACCCGGTAGGGAGGCACACTGCTCGGGACGCACAACCCTCGATGTTGTGTTCGGCACACCCGATAACTACAGATCCGAACCCTTGCTATTCCACATTGTACCCTTTCGCAGCGGATACCACGCCCTTCTAGGACGTGAGGCATTCTCGAAATTTCAGGCCATACCACATTATGGGTATATGAAACTCAAAATGCCAGGCCCCAATGGGGTAATTTCACTTAAAAGCGACCCAAGCAGATCCTTGAGAGCCGAAAACAAAATGGCATCCCTGGCCCTGGAGGCACTATTTGAAGCCCTCGCGGCCAAAGAATTGACAGCGCTACGCACTACCGTCGACAGGGACGACATGGTTCTCAGTAAAAGACAAAATCCACGTCATTCAAGCTAGCAGACAAAATAGTAAAATTTCAAGTGCATCCAACAGATTCCAACAAAACGGCATCCATAGGAGCATAGTTGGATCCCGCAGTCAACGAGGCATTAAGGACATTCCTGCGTGAAAATTGGGACATATTCACCTGGCACCCCTCGGACATGCCAGGAATCCCATGCAGGAAAGCAAAGCACAGCCTCAACATCCTAAAAGGCTTTAAGCCAGTGAAGTAGACCCTGCGTCGGTTTTTCGAGCCCAAACGACAAGCCATGGGCGAAGAAATCGCAAAACTGTTGGAGGCCGGATTCATCCGTGAGATCAAACACCCCGAGTGGTTAGCAAACCTAGTAATGGTACCAAAGAAGGATAAGTCCTGGTGGCTCTGTGTCGATTTCAATGACCTTAACAAGGCCTGCCCTAAGGATCCTTTCCCACTGCCAAGGATAGACCAGATCATCGACGCCACCGCCGGACATGACTCACTATGTTTCATCACCGCATACTCCGGATACCACCAGATCAAAATGAAAGAGTCCAACCAGGCGGCAACCGCATTCATTACCCCTTATGGCCCTTTCTGCTTCAACACCATGCCATTCGGATTGAAAAACGCAGGAGCCACATACCAACGAATGATTCAAGCATGCCTCAAAAATCAAATTGACAAAACGGCCGAGGCATACGTTGATGATGTGGTTGTCAAAACCAAACACATAGATCAATTGGTAGACGACCTACGCCAAACCTTCGACAACTTGCGAGCCTATGACATACGGCTCAACCCGGAAAAATGTATCTTTGAGGTCCCCGCTGGAAAGTTGCTGGGATTTATCGTTTCCCATAGAGGAATCGAGGCCAATCCGGCCAAAATCAGAGCACTATCTCAGCTCGCAATACCAATAGAGCTCAAGCATGTTCAGAAACTGGCAGGATGCGTGGCAGCCTTGAGCCGCTTCATATCCCGCCTCGAAGAAAAAGCATTACCACTCTACAAGTTGCTCAAAAAGACCAAGAATTTCCAATGGACAGATGAAGCAACCACGGCGCTCGAGGATATTAAAACACTCCTAGCCAGCAACCCTATCCTAACCGCCCCCAGTATTGGCGAGCCTATGTTGTTGTATGTTTCAACCACCAATCAGGTGGTCAGCGCGGCGCTTGTGGTGGAACGGGAATCCGAGGGCCACAAATTTCAGGTCCAGAAGCTGATCTATTACATGTCTGAAGTGCTAACACCATGCAAAACACGGTATCCGCACTATCAAAAGATAGCTTACACAGTCTTCATGGCGTCCCGAAAGCTTCGACGTTACTCTCAAGAATGTTCAGTCATAGTAGCATCAGAAGTTCCCTTGAATGATATAATCAATAACAGGGACGCTACAGGCCACATCGCCAAATGGGCCATCGAGCTCATCCCTTTCGAGATAACATACAAGCCACACCGAGCCATTAAATCTCAGGTGCTGGCAGATTTCATAGCCGAATGGACCGCAGCCAAACTACCCAGGGAGTACTCCACATACTCGCACTGGACAATGTACTTCGACGGCTCAAAGATGTTGGCCGAACTAGGGGCTGGGGTCATCCTCATTTCCCCCACGGGTGATGAGGACATCAATACCATTGTTACAACCACAGCCCCTGTTGCTATACATACTCGACCAATTACTAGAGCTCGCGCACGCCAATTAAATTATCAGGTACTTTCGTTTCTTGGTAATGATTCTAATGTTCATGAGAATATGATGCTGCCTAAATTGGATACATTTGTTTTGCTTACAAATGAAGGGCCTAGCTTGGACAAGAAAGAGGAACCTTGGAGCAAGTTCAAGCATGGAGATGATGGCATGCGCAAGGGGAACAAGAACGGAGTTACAAGTGATGATTTCAGGACTTTGAAGCCACCATAATGAGTGCAGGAAGCCTTGGACGAAATATAAAAGATGCCACTTCATAAATTTCGTCCAGAGGTTATTATAGGTGCTGCGTCACCTTATTATTGGGCCAGGCCCATGTAATTTCAAAATACTTGAGTATAGGCTGTTTTTAGAGTCCGTATGTGTGGGGAAACAAGAGATAGGGTTGGTTTCGGACCCCTCCTTCAAGGGCCACAAAATCCCCCCTCTTCCTCCATATATACAGCCCTTAGGGCACCGTTTAGACTTTGGGTTTTGTTTAGATTAAAAGTTCCCCATAGCTGCAACTTCGCGTACTTCGTTTGTGTTCAACGACCAGACCAAGACGTCACAGAACCCCACCTTCATTAATAAAGCTTTCCTCTTATATTCGCAATATCCAGATTGCAATCTCAGTTTCTTGCTTGTTCTTCGTATTCTCACAGGAAACAGACCCTCGTGGTCAGGTTGATCATGCTCCGGCGTGGTCAATAACCCTTGGAAGTTGGTATAGCGATTGCTAAGGCGCGACGTCTCGCACGTTCGTAGTCGGATCTTCAAGGTCGACTCCCACAGAAAACGATAGCCACCATCTCATCGAAACATCGGGACACCTTCGCCTCTATCAAGTGGTATCAGATTTCCAGGTTGCTCGGTGAGATTTTACTGTCTTTCATAGTTTAGATCGAGTCTGTTCTTCATACCTACAGTCCACGAAAAAGCCAAAAAAAATTAGGGTTAGTTCATCATATCCGAACCAATCTGAGCCTTTGCATAATCTTTTTTAGGGTTTTTGCTTTGTTGAATTTGCGGTTGCATCGTCGTGTCTAGTTGCTGGTCTTAGCGTCTAGTCATTTAGAGTTTCGAGTTCTGTCATAGTTTGTCACGCCGCCACCGCACCATATACCACCACCGCTGCCATATACCACCACCGCTGCCATATACCATCACCGCTGCCATATCCTACCACCGCTGCCATATACCACCACCATATATCCACCGCCATATATCCACCACCAATCCGGGTTCTTTTCATATTAGGTTTGTTTTCGAGATCCATCTAGTTTCCGATTCGTGTTTCCTTGCCTGAGTAGGTTTCATAAAAAAAAAGTCTGGAGACCCCCGGGCAGTTTTTAGGCCAAAATTTTGGCAGTCAAAAATATTTTTTCCCTGTCCTATTTTTAGGTCCCAGGGAGCGTTTTGAGACACTCGCCATCATAGTGATTTTTTTGTCGCACTTTTTCGTCGTCGCTGCCCTGATTTCCGAAAAAAAAATTGTCAAAAAAAATTTTTCGTGCCAATCCTGTTAGTTTGACTTGGGAAGAGTTTTGAGACACTCGCCATTATAGTGATTTTTTGCAAAAAAAAAAAGAGGAGCGCAAAAAAAATGAAATTTTTTTAGAGTGTGCTCTTCCCTTGTTTACGTGCCGCGCCGTGATTTTGTTAGTGTTCTAGGCTCGCGTCTCTAGTACGGTCTAGCCTAGGACCAGCACAGTACCGTCGTTGAGCGTTTATTCAACTTTGCATCTCTGAATTGATTATTGCTGACATTTTTGCTACCATATCATAAGCCTTCCCAGCTCCACATACATCTACGTCGTGCGTTTGACACCACCTGGCAATCGCTCTGTCCAATCTTTGAGAGTTTTGACTACAACGGTGGCCGATCACCACCTGCTGCTCGGTAAGAACTGGTAAGCATTTGAGATTCGCTTGACGGATTTGTGATACACCACCACCACCACTTCCTAGTAGTCTGTAGGATCATATTCTTGTGTGTTTCTATTGCTGCTAACCATGGCAGGATCACAAGCCGATGAGACTGATTGGGAGAACATGACGAACAAACAGCTACATGATAAATTTCAGCAAATGATGAGTGGACAGGTGCAAGATGTGCTAAACGGATTTTAAGAGGCCATGGAGAAGATAGATGGAATTGAGAAGACGTTCGAAACAAAGCTCGATAACAAGTTTAATGAATTGCTCGCGTGTCTTCCACAACCACCGCCGGCTGCACCTGTCGCACCCCTACAACAACAACAACGTCGCCTTCCAAATCAAGTGGGACGAGCACAGCGCGTTCCCCTTGAGCCTGGTCAAACTTCTGGTGCCGCTGCACCTACTGTTGATGCTTCTATGGCTCCTGCTGCCGCTGAGGAGGACGATTATGCGGGCGATTACGAGGATGAGGTTGATCAAAATCAGAACTACGTACCAGCACCAGGTCGTCCACATGCCAATAATCGCAATGGTAGGGCTGCATTACCAGCTCAGGTACGAGATCATGACCATCTTCCTAAACTGAAATTGAATATTCTACCATTTGAGGGTAGATATGTTCCTGATATATATCTTACTTGGGAGTTAGAAACTGAACAACGTTTTACATGTTTACAATATCCCGAGGAGAGACGTGTTGCTGCTGCTGTTTGTGCTTTTACTAGTTTTGCATGTGTATGGTGGTCTGAACATTGTAGATTATATCCTCTTCCAACTACTTGGGCTGCTTTGAAAACTGCTATGCGTACTCGTTGGGTTCCACCATATTATCAACGTGAATTACTTCAAAAATTGCAGCGCTTAAGACAAGGAAAAAATTATGTAGAAGAATATTATCAGGAATTACAAACTGGCATGATTAGATGTGGTATTGTTGAGGAGAATGAAGCTATGCTTGCACGTTTCATAGGTGGATTAAATAGAGAGATTCAGACTATTCTAGAGTATAAGGAGTATAATAATATCACTCGTTTATTCCATCTTGCTTGTAAAGCTGAACGTGAAGTGCAGGATCGACAGGCATTGGCGCGAACTAATTTTTCTGCAGGTCGATCTTCATCATGGACACCGCGTGCCTCCTCTACCCCCACACGTCCTACTGCAGCACCACTGACTTCAGCCGCCAATTCCAACCGAGATACAAGAAAACAGGCACCACCACCACCATCTGCCAAGAGTACACCTTTTGGGCCTGCCCAGAGCTCTTCTTCATCTATGGCATCAACAGGGCACACACATGATATTATTTGTCGTCGTTGTAAGGGAAGAGGTCATTATGCGAGAGAATGCCAATCTCCGCGTGTTATGATTGCTACTGAGGATGGTGGGTATGAGTCCGCTAGTGACTATGATGAGGAGACTTTGGCTCTTATTACAAGTGAAGAACACGGTGGAGATGATTCTGATCATGAGACGCAATACATGGCTCCTGAAGACGCTGACAGGTATGAATGTTTAGTTCCTCAACGTGTTTTGAGTGTGCAGGTCACACAAGCTGAGCAAAATCAGAGGCATAATTTGTTCCATATAAAGGGAGTTGTGAAGGAACGTTCTATTCGCGTCATCATAGATGGAGGGAGCTGCAACAACTTGGCTAGCATGGACAAGGTGGAGAAGCTATCTCTCACCACAAGACCACATCCACATCCTTACTATATCCAATGGTTCAACAAGAGCGGCAAGGTTAAGGTAACACGTACTGTTCGTGTGCATTTTAGTATCTCTACATATGCTGATTATGTTGATTGTGATATGGTACCCATCCAAGCATGTTCATTATTACTTGGTAGACCATGGCAATTTGATAAAAATTATGTACACCATGGTAGAAACAATCAGTATACTCTTGTTCATAAGGATAAACATATTACTTTGCTTCCTATGACTCCTGATTCTATTTTGAAAGATGATATTAATAGAGCTAGTAAAGCAAAACAGGAGAAAAATAAGAGTGAAAATCAGATTGTGGCAAAAGAATTTGAGCAACAAATGAAGCCTAATAATAAACCATCTAGTGTTGCTTCTGAAATTAAATTGAAAAGTGCATGTTTACTTGCCACCAAATCTGATATTGATGAGCTAGATTTCAGCAAATCTGTTTGCTATGCTTTTGTGTGCAAAGAGTCGTTATTTTCATTCGAGGACGTGCCTTCCTCTTTGCCTCCTGCTGTCACTAACATTTTGCAGGAGTTCGCTGACGTCTTTCCACAAGACGTGCCACCGGGATTACCACCTATTCGCGGGATTGAGCATCAGATTGACTTAATTCCCGGTGCTTCATTGCCAAACCGTGCACCATACCGTACAAATCTAGAGGAGACGAAGGAGATTATGCGTCAAGTACAGGAGCTGCTCGACAAAGGTTATATACGCGAATCTCTTAGTCCTTGTGCTGTTCCTATTATACTAGTGCCAAAAAAGGATGGTATGTCGTGTATGTGTGTTGATTGTAGAGGCATTAATAATATTACTATTCGTTATCGTCATCTTATTCCTAGGCTAGATGATATGCTTGATGAATTGAGTGGCTCTACAATATTCTCCAAAGTTGATTTGCGTAGTGGATACCATCAAATTCGTATGAAATTGGGAGATCTTGTTTGGTTACATTTGCGTAAGGATAGATTTCCTGATTTGCGCAAATCAAAGCTAATGCCACGTGCTGATGGTCCTTTTAAGGTGTTAGAGAAAATAAATGATAATGCATATAAACTTGAGCTGCCTGCAGATTTTGGGGTTAGTCCCACTTTTAACATTGCAGATTTGAAGCCTTATTTGGGTGAGGAAGATGAGCTTCCGTCGAGGACGACTTCATTTCAAGAAGGGGAGGATGATGAGGACATCAATACCATTGTTACAACCACAGCCCCTGTTGCTATACATACTGGACCAATTACTAGAGCTCGTGCACGCCAATTAAATTATCAGGTACTTTCGTTTCTTGGTAATGATTCTAATGTTCATGAGAATATGATGCTGCCTAAATTGGATACATTTGTTTTGCTTACAAATGAAGGGCCTAGCTTGGACAAGAAAGAGGAACCTTGGAGCAAGTTCAAGCATGGAGATGATGGCATGCGCAAGGGCAACAAGAACGGAGTTACAAGTGATGATTTCAGGACTTTGAAGCCACCATAATGAGTGCAGGAAGCCTTGGACGAAATATAAAAGATGCCATAGCTGCAACTTCGCGTACTTCATTTGTGTTCAACGACCAGACCAAGACGTCACAGAACCCCACCTTCATTAATAAAGCTTTCCTCTTATATTCGCAATATCCAGATTGCAATCTCAGTTTCTTGCTTGTTCTTCGTTTGCTCGCAGGAAACAGACCCTCGTGGTCAGGTTGATCGTGTTCCGGCGTGGTCAATAACCCTTGGAAGTTGGTATAGCGATTGCTAAGGCGCGACGTCTCGCACGTTCGTAGTCGGATCGTCAAGGTCGACTCCCACAGAAAACAATAGCCACCATCTCATCGAAACATCGGGACACCTTCGCCTCTATCAACGGGCGACACTGTTCGGTATGTCCTCCAAATAATGTATTCGGATTCGAACAACACAGTCGAGTACGAAGCATTACTGCATGGTATTCACATGGCAACCACAATGGGCATACAGTGCCTCGAGGTAAGGGGGGACTCAAATCTGGCGATCTCTCAAGTAAATGGCGAGTTCGACGCCAAAGACCCCAAGATGGCGGCATATAGAAACGCGGTCCTCCGGATATCTGCTTGATTTGAGGGCCTTGAATTTCACCATGTCGCTAGAGACAGCAATCAAGCAGCCGACATCCTCGCTCTCATGGGCGCCAAACGCGACCCGGTTCCTAAAAACACCTTCCTCGAGCGGCTCTTTAAGCCCTCCGTGGTCTGGTTGGATGACATCTCCGGTGCACCATCCAACGAGCCCGCACACAATGCCCCGCCTGAACACGAAAAAGACGACCAAGTCATCGGCGGTTCCGCACTCGAGGAAACACCCTCCGCACACTAGGTAATGGCCGTAATCCCGCCTTGGACAGAATCCTTGCTAGCCTACCTCACACAACATCAGCTTCCGGAGGATCAAAACGAAGCACGACGTATCATTCGCCCTCTAAAGCATACAAGGTCCATGAAGGAGAACTCTACAAGAAGAGCACCACAGGAGTTTTACAAAGGTGCATCTCCGAAGAGGAGGGGCGGCAGCTTTTGGCAGAAATACATGCAGGCATGGGCGGACACCATGCGACAGCTCAAGCTTTGGTCAGCAAACCTTTTCGAGCAGGGTTTTTCTGGCCCACCGCCCGGGAGGATGCCCGGACTTTAGTCCAACACTGCGTCGGATGCCAGCTATTCGCAAATCAAATCCACATGCCCCCCACAGCTCTTCGAACGATACCGATCACGTGACCTTTTGCCTTCTGGGGTCTCGACATGGTCGGACTACTCAAAGGGGGGACAAACAAAAAGAAGTACCTATTGGTCATGGTTGACAAATTCACCAAGTAGACTGAGGCAAGACCCGTCACTTCGGTAGAATCCGGACCTGTCATCGACTTCCTATCAAATGTCGTACACCGTTATGGTGTCCCCCACAGCATCATCACCGATAATGGTACCAATTTCACCGCTCAGGAAGTTAAAGATTGGTGCGGCAAAATGGGCATCAAGCTCGATTATGCCTCGGTGTATCACCCACAGATCAATGGGCAGGTCGAACGAGCCAACAGACTCATTATGAGTGGCATCAAGCCTCGCCTAGTTCGCTCCCTGGAACAATCAGACCGCCATTGGGTCAAGGAACTCGATTCCTTACTATGGGGGCTGCGCACCACTCCTAACCGGTCCACCAGATACACTCCCTTTTTTATGGTATATGGGGCGGAAGCAGTCCTCCCATCCGACCTGATCCATGACGCACCCAGAGTGCGCATGTACGAAGAAAGGGAAGCCGAACTCGATCGGCAGGATAATCTGGAAGCTCTGGAAGAAGAGCAAGAAATAGCTCAAGCTCGGTCCGCGTTCTATCAGCAGCAGGCTCGACGTTACCACAACCGTGAAGTCCGGACAAAGACGTACAACGTGGGCGACCTCGTCCTCCGACTCCCTGAAAAACAGAAGGATAAACTTTCACCTAAATGGGAAGGACCGTACATCATCGATGAAGTACCCATAGGAGGAGCATACCGACTTCACCATCCGACCGATGATGGCCTCAAGCCGAACCCCTGGAACGCAGCACGGCTGCGGTGTTTTTACACCTGAATCCGACATAACTTTCTTTCCCTTTTCTTCTCTTATTTTTTACTTTTATTCTCTCACCCTCGCCATGGTATTAGTTCGGCTTAAACTGAACCATACCGAATTCATACTATGTACAACATTTAATGTAATACCCAGCATTGCTTGGGGGCTCCCTTAGATGAGCCACATCAATGTTTACATCACATTCGTTATGAGTGCATCCTTCTCACGCATGTCAAGGAAATATATGCACTTATTTGACTTAAGATCTTTGCCAAGCCGGGTTGCCTGGCTCCTATGATTACCCCTATGTTCCCAATTGTTCGGCTAGGGAGTAAAGGGAGCACCTCTGTGATTGTAACGATCGGGTCACCCGGGACCGTACCTCATACGGGAGAAGCCGAAAGCTAGCGTTCTTACAGAATATAATAAGTCGGCCTCAGGGAAGTGAACATAGCCTCGAGCTTACTGCCAAGGTTTTTTTACAGCCATTGGTGTCCGTTGATCCTACGAGTCCGGACTATAATTCTACCTGACAAAAGGAACTCTTGAAGGAACTACTTTCATCGAAAGATGTTTCTTACGTTAAAAAGTAATATAAAATTGCCCTCCGCATATGTTTCGTCTGTTCAAACCAGAAGGCTGGATTGCCTGGTTCCCGAATTCTTGCCTTGTTTCCCACGGCACATAGTACGGAACACTCCCCGATCTTTGATCGGCAACGCAGAAGGCAATGGCCGATCAAGACAACATTCTTTCAAAAAAAAATAAGACCGCGGATGGAGCAGGGTCAACGTAAAGTACATAGATACATAGAATTGACAAAACTACTCATTCTCGACATTGTCTATCAATTGTTCTAAAGAACAATCTTTTTACGAATAGCATCACTTCTTAGTGGTATCTCTTGACCATCAGGGCCCACGGGACCAACCCGGGCCATGTGCACCGGGTCGAGCTTGGTGAATCAGGTTTTTACCATAGCCCACGCTACGCGTGCTCCTTCTCGGCAGGCCGAGATCTTCCACAACTCAAACCTTCGCCGAGCCCCTTTAAAATGGCTGGCTAGTTCGGCCATGCTGTCTGGTGGTGCATCCGACGGCCATAACGCCTTCGCCATGCTTTTCATGGCTTTCCGGGCCTTCTCGTCGGTCTTCGATAGTTCCTTTAGAAGGTTCCCATCGTAAGTACTCACTTCTTCCTCAGGCCGCCCAGTCAGGAGACCTAACAAGCAGGTGCCACCCATCATCATTAAAACGTCAAGGATAATTGTCGACAGCATGGTACGATCAGTACTTACCGAATATGCCACCTGTCAGCTTTTGGTTCTCCTCCGCGGCTTGGGCCAGCTGAGCTCTTAATCTCCTCGGCTTGCCGCTGATTCTCTACCTTAAGCTCATTCTTCTCATTCTGGCTTCGCGTCAGCACGCGTTTACCAGCCTCAAGCTTTTTGCGCAACTCGTTTGCGACTTCCGTGGCTGCAAAACAAAAACAGTGTAAGACCATAAAATACACTCTATACCCTTCCCCGAGTTGGGAGGCGGTTCTCCCCACTTATCGAACTTAGCGCCGCTGGCTTCTCGAACCGCATCCAGTTCGGCCTTGGTTTCAGCCAAATGTTTCCGGTTAGCCTCAAGCTCCTCGACCAGTTTTTTGCTCTACTCCCCTGCGGCCTACAAACTCACATCGTTAGAAACCCTTAACTCGGCCGTCCCGCCCAAATTAAGGCTCGGGGGCTAGTTAGTCAGGGAACCTGCTTTAAAGCTATATACCTTCACCTTGGCGACAAATAGACCGGCGATCCTATCAAGACCTGTCCGGGCCGCTCCAAGGTACACATCCACCAAATTAAAAGCATTAAACTCCTGTTCGGTAAAGGCAGTATGGCGCAAAGTCTCCCTCCGACGGTGATGGTTCATTACGCTCTCGACTTCGGAATTAGTGACCGAAACATCATCGGAGTCCGCCGGAGGCACACCAGCCGCCGCGTGTTCGGAGGGGGCTCCGGCCCGTGCCGAGGACTGGCCACCGGAGTTGGGGTTCATCGCATCCGGGAGGTCTCCGGATTGATGTAGAGACACGCGCCTTCTGCAAAGTGGAGCGGGCCTTAATAAACAAGTGACAAGGGCGATCCTCGCCGCAATTCTAAAACATGTTACCTCTGGGCAGAAGGTGCAGGTGTGTCCGCATCGGCGGAAGCCTTCCGTTTGGATCTCCCGTCAAGGGTCGAAGCTGGCGCGGTCCGCGCTTCTCCCGAGGCATTTTTACGCATAGTGCGGCGACCCTTGGGAGTAGAAGTCAGCACATGGGGGGCAGTGCGAGACGAGCGTCCTGTTCGGGAGGGGTTCTGATGAGGACATCAATATCGTTGTTACACCCACAGCCCCCGCTGCTATACATACGGGACCAATTACTAGAGCTCGCGCACGCCAATTGAATTACCAGGTACTTCTGTTTCTTGGTAACGATTCTAATTGTCATGAGAATATGATGCTGCCTAAATTGGATATATTTGTTTTGCTTACAAATGAAGGGCCTAGCTTGGACAAGAAAGATGAACCTTGGAGCAAGTTCAAGCATGGAGATGATGGCATGCACAAGGGGAACAAGAACGGAGTTACAAGTGATGATTTCAGGACTTTGAAGCCACCATAATGAGTGCATGAAGCCTTGGATGAAATATACAAGATGCCACTTCATAAATTTCGTCCAGAGGCTATTATAGGTGCTGCGTCACCTTATTATTAGGCCAGGCCCATGTAATTTCGATATACTTGAGTATAGGCTATTTTTAGAGTCCGTATGTGTGGGGAAACAAGAGATAGGGTTGGTTTCGGACCCCTCCTTCAAGGGCCACGAAATTTCCCCCCTCTTCCTCCATATATACAGCCCTTAGGGCACCGTTTAAACTTTGGGATTTGTTTAGTTAAAAGTTAGCCATTGCAACTTTGTGTACTTCGTTTGTGTCCAACGACCAGACCAAGACCGCTTTCGGATCCCCACCTTTATCAATACTTCATCTATATTCGCAATATTCAGATTGCATTATCATATTCTTGCTTGTTCTTCGATTGCGTGCAGGAATAGACCTTCGTGGTCAGGCTGATCGTGCTTTCAGCATCGTCAGTAACCTCGGGAGATTGGTTTAGCGATTGCTAAGGCGCAACGTCGTGCACGTTTGTAGTTGGATCGTCCAAGTCGACTCCAGCAAATCGATAGCTATCATCTCATCGAAAGATCGGGACACCCCCGCCTCTATCAAGTGGTATCAGATTTCCAGGTCGCTCGATGAGATTTTACAGTTTTTCGTAGTTTAGATCGAGTAAGTTCTTCATACCTACAGTCCAGGAAAAAGCCAAAAAAAATTAGGGTTAGTTCATCATATCCAAACCAATTTGAGCCATTGCATAATCTTTTCTGTATTTACTTTGTTGAATTTGGGGTTGCATCGTCGTGTCAAGTTGCTGGTCTTAGCATCTAGTTCTTTAGAGTTTCGAGTTCTGTTCACAAGTTTTCACGCCACCGCCGCACCATCATCATCGCCCCTACCATATACCACCACCGCTTATCTGCTATTTCTCTAAGTCCATATACCACCACCGCTCCGAGTCCATATACCACCACCGCTCCGAGTCCATATACCACCACCAATCTGAGTCCATATACCACCACCGATCCGAGTCCATATACCACCACCAATCCGAGTCCACATATACTATCGTCATATACCATCACCAGTCCGAGTTCCACCAGATTCATCTCCGCCACCAGTCCTAGTCCGAGTCCAATATTTATTCCTTTATTTTCGAGTTCCAAATCACGCGATACTACGAGTCGTGAACAAGTCGGTTTCCCCAACTTTCATGCCACCCGCAGAAGAAAAATAGTTCCAGTTTAAAAAAAAAACTAAGTCTGGAAAATTCTGGCTAGGCAGTTTTTAGACCATTAGTAGACTTTTTCGAAAAAAAATTGTTGCGGAGCAAAAAAATTAGGAAAAAAGTTATAAAAAAGAAAAGAAAATTTAGAGTGTGCTCCTCCCTTGATTACGTGCAGCGCCGTGATTTTGTTACTGTTCTAGGCTCGCGTCTCTAGCACGGTCTAGCCTAGGACCAGCACAATACCGTCGTTGAGCGTTTATTCAACATTGCATCTCTGAATTGATTATTGCTGACCCTTTTTGCTACCATATCATAAGCCTTCCTAGCTCCACATACATCTACATCGTGCATTTGACACCACCTGGCAATCGCTCTGTCCAAACTTTGAGAGTTTTGACTACAAAGGTTGCCGATCACCACCTGCTGCTGGGTAAGAACTGGTAAGAATTTGAGATTTGCTTGACGGATTTGTGACACCACACCACCACCACTTTCTAGTAGTCTGTAGGATCATATTCTTGTGTGTTTCTATTGCTGCTAACCATGGCAGGATCACAAGCCGACGAGATTGACTGGGAGAACATGACGAACAAGGAGTTGCATGATAAATTTCAGCAAATGATGAGTGGCCAGGTGGGAGATGTGCTAAACAGATTTGAAGAGGCCATGGAGAAGATAGATGGCATGGAGAAGTCATTCGAGACAAAGCTGGATAACAAGTTTAATGAATTGCTCACGCGTCTTCCCCAACCACCACCGGCTGCACCTGTTGCACCTCTGCAACGACAACAACAACGCCCCCTTCCAAATCAGTTCGGACGAGCGAAGCCTGTTCCTCTTGAGGATGGCCAAACTTCTGGTGCTGCTGTACCCACTATTGATGCTTCTTTGGCTCCTACTCCTGCTGCTGCTGGTGCCGAGGAAGAGGATGATTACGCGGGCGATTATGAGGATGAGGTTGATCAAAATCATAACTACATGCAACCACCAGCACCAGGTCATCCACATGCAAATAATCGCAATGGTAGGCCTGCACCACCACCTCAGGTACGAGATCATGACCATCTTTCTAAATTAAAATTGAATATTCCACCATTCGAGTGTAGATATGTTCCTGATATATATCTTACTTGGGAGTTAGAAACTGAACAACGTTTTACATGTTTGCAATATCCCGAGGAATGACGTGTTGCTGCTGCTGTTTGTGCTTTCACTAGTTTTGCATGTGTTTGGTGGTCTGAACATTGTAGATTATATCCTATTCCAGCTACTTGGCCTACTTTGAAAACTGCTATGCGTACTCGTTGGGTTCCACCATATTATCAATGTGAATTACTTCAAAAATTGCAGCGTTTAAGACAAGGAAAAATTATGTAGAAGAATATTATCAGGAATTACAAACTGGCATAATTAGATGTGGTATTGTTGAGGAGAATGAAGCTATGCTTGCATGTTTTATGGGTGGTTTAAATAAAGAGATTCAGACCATTTTAGAGTATAAGGAGTATAACAATATCACTCATTTATTCCATCTTGCTTGCAAAGCTAAACGTGAAGTGCAGGATCGACAGGCATTGGCGCGGACTAACTTTTCTACAGGTCGAACTTCATCATGGACACCACGTGCATCCTCTACTTCCACATGTTCTGCTGCCCTGGCACCTCCGTCAGCTGCCACCTCTAGCCGTGATACAAGAAAGCAGGCACAACCACCACTATCTGCGAAGAGCACACCTTCTGGGCCTGCACAGAGCTCTTCTTCATCCATGGCATCAACAGGGCAAACACATGATATTATTTGTCGCCGTTGCAAGGGTGGAGGTCATTATGCTAGAGAATGCCCATCTAAGCGTGTGATGATTGCTACTGAGGATGGTGGGTACGAGTCCGCTAGTGACTATGATGAGGAGACTTTGGCTCTAATTACACGTGAAGAACATGGTGGAGATGATTTTGAACATGAGAAACAATACATGGCTCCTGAAGACGCTGACAGGTATGAATTTTTAGTTGCTCAACATGTTTTGAGTGTGCAGGTCACACAAGCTGAGCAAAATCAGAGGCATAATTTGTTCCACACAAAGGGAGTTGTGAAGGAATATTCTGTTCACGTCATCATAGATGGAGGGAGCTGCAACAACTTGGCTAGCATGGAGATGGTGGAGAAGCTATCTCTCACCACAAAGACCACATCCACATCCTTACTACATCCAATGGTTCAACAACAGCGGCAAGGTTAAGGTAACACGTACTATTCGTGTGCATTTTAGTATCGCTACATATGCTGATTATGTTGATTGTGATGTGGTACCCATGCAAGCATGTTCCTTATTACTTGGTAGACCATGGCAATTCGATAAAAATTCTGTACACCATGGTAGAAACAATCAGTATACTCTTGTTCATAAGGATAAACATATTACTTTGCTTCCTATGACTCCTGATTCTATTTTCAAAGATGATATTAATCAAGCTAATAAAGCAAAACAGGAGCAAAATAAGTGTGAAAATCAGATTGTGGCAAAAAAAAATTGAGCAACAAATGAAGCCTAATAACAAACCGTCATCTCATGTTGCTTCTGAAATTAAATTGAAAAGTGGATGTTTACTTGCCACCAAATCTGATATTGATGATCTAGATTTCAGCAAATCTGTTTGCTATGCTTTTGTGTGCAAAGAGGCATTATTTTCATTCGAGGGCGTGCCTTCCTCTTTGCCTCCTGCTGTCACTAACATTTGTGTGTTTTAGGCTCGGGCCCAAGTGACAAGCATTAGGCATAGCAAAGTCATAGCAACATCAATCTTATAACATAGTGGATACTAGGGATCAAACCCTAACAAAACTAACTTGATTACATGGTAAATCTCATCCAACCCATCACCGTCCAGCAAGCCTACGATGGGATTACTCACGCACGACGGTGAACATCATGAAATTGGTGATGGAGGATGGTTGATGATGATGACGGCGATGATTTCCCCTCTCCGGAGCCCCGAACGGACTCCAGATCTGGTCTCCCGAGGAAGAACAGGAGGTGGCGGCAGCTCCGTATTGTAAAACGCGATGAATCCTTCTCTCCTATTTTTTTCTCCCCGAACGTGAATATATGGAGTTGGAGTTGAGGTCGGTGGAGGTCCAGGGGGCCCACAAGGACAGAGGGCGCGCCCCAGGGGGGTGGGCATGCCCCCCACCCTTGTGGACAGGGTGTGGGCCCCTTCGGTTGATTCTTTCGCTAATATTTTTTATTTATTCCAAAACTGATCTCCGTGAAGTTTCAGGTCATTCTGAGAACTTTTATTTCTGCACAAAAATAACACCATGGCAATTCTGCTGAAAACAGCATCAGTCCGGGTTAGTTCCATTCAAATCATGCAAATTAGAGTCCAAAACAAGGGAAAAATAGTTTGGAAAAGTAGATACGATGGAGGCGTATCAATGAGAATGCAAGCGGGATGACGTGAGCAAGGTAGTATTTATTGGCGGACGGAATCTAGATCGACGGGAACAGTACACACGCCGGTCGCCGGAATTTACGAGTAATGTAGTTTGAATTGCACATGATTCTCGTAGCGAAAGCCGTGTGTGAACTTAATAGCTGACGGTTTCCAATACAGAACCGCGTCTGATTAATAACCCGCGCCACTCACCTTCCAAACCTCGAGGCGTGAAATAGAGTGCCAATCATGTGGGGCCCATTGTCTTGCCAGATATTTACATTTTCTTTCCTCATATAAGGGATGAATGCTTATTTTGTGTTGCCATGGCACTCCATGCATGTGTCCAAGCCGTGACACCAATATGTTTGAAAATTCCTTCCAATTTACTGCACATGGAATTAACTCGCACACAACAAGTACGCAAATATGATTTTTCAAACCGTTATGTTTAGTTGTTGCATGTACATGTAGTTCAAATTTGAATTATGATCATTAAACGGCTAGAAAATCACTTAAATGTCTTCAAAAGGTCAAATGACCCCTGGAATTTTCCAAATTTTGACATGAGAGTTGTATTAGTGCACGTTAACTGTAGAAAATTTTTGATGGCCATAAGAGGAAGCTATTGCTGATTCGTCATCAAACATGCATTGTGCCCTCTCGGAACCACGCCCCTTCTAGTGAGTTGTTTCGGTTTGTGAGGGGTGTGTGTCCAAACTTTCATCAAACAGGCCAATTTTTTTACCACACCATCATTGTGCCATGCCATTACGTCAAGCAAGGTTTCATGTGTTTTTGATAATTTTTGAATTTTTTGGAATTTAAATGCCATGGCATGCACTCGATGCTTTGTGTCCACGCCGTGACGCCAATATGTTTTCTTCCAATTCACTACACATGAAATTAACTCGCACACAAGTGCACAAATATGATTTTTCAAAACCGTTATGGTTAGCTATTGCATGTACATGTAGTTCAAATTTGAATTACGGTCATTAAATGGCTAGGAAATCACTTAAATGTCTTAAAAAGGTCAAATGACCCCTGAAATTTTCCAAATTTTAACATGGCAGTTGTATTAGTGCACGTTAATTGTCGAAGAATTTTGAAGGCCATAAGTGGAAGCTATCACCGGCTCGCCATCAAAGATGCATTGTGTCCTCTCGGAACCACGGGCCTTCTAGTGTGTAGCTCCGGTTTGTGAGGGGTGTGTGTCCAAAGTTTCGTCAAACAGGCCAATTGTTTTACCACAGCATCCTGGTGGCATGCCATTACGTCAAGCAAGGTTTCATGTATTTCTGATTATTTTTAAATTTTTTGGAATTTAAATGCCATGGCACTCCATGCTTGTGTCCAAGCCGTGACACTAATATGTTTAAAAATTCCTTCCAATTTACTGCACATGGAATTAACTGGCACACAAGTAAACAAATATGATTTTTCAAACCGTTATGGTTAGATGTTGCATGTACATGTAGTTCAAATTTGAATTACGGTCATTAAATAGCTAGAAAATCACTTAAATGTCTTAAAAAGGTCAAATGACCCATGAAACTTTCCAAATTTTGACATAACAGTTGTATTAGTGCATGTTAACTGTAGAATTTTTTTGAAGGCCATAAGAGGAAGCTATTGCCGGTTCGTCATCAAAGATGCATTGTGTCCTCTTGGAACCATGAGCCTTCTAGTGAGTAGCTCCGGTTTGTGAGGGTTGTGTGTCCAAAGTTTCGTTAAACGGGACAATTTTTTTACCACAGCATCCTGGTGGCATGCGATTATGTCAAGCAAGGTTTCATGTATTTTTTATCATTTTTTATTTATTTTTTTGGAATTTAAATGCCATGGCACTCCATGCTTGTGTCCAAGCCGTGACACCAATATGTTTGAAAATTCCTTCCAATTTACTGCACATGGAATTAACTCACACACAAGTACACAAATATGATTTTTCAAACCGTTATGGTTAGCTGTTGCATGTACATGTAGTTGAAATTTGTATTATGGTCATTAAATGGCTAGAAAATCACTTAAAAGTCTTAAAAAGGTCAAATGAGCCCTGGAATTTTTCAAATTTTGACATGACACTTGTATTAGTGCATGTTAACTGTAGAAAAATTTGGAAGGCCAAAAGAGGAAGCTATCGCCGGTTCGTCGTCAAAGGTGCATTGTGCCCTCTCGAAACCACGAGCCTTCTAGTGAGTTGCTCCGGTTTGTGAGGGGTGTGTGTTCAAACTTTCGTCAAACAGGCCAATTTTTTTACCACACCATCTTGGTGCCATGCCATTACGTCAAGCAAGGTTTCATGTGTTTTTTATCATTTTTGAATTTTGTGGAATTTCAATGCCATGGCACTCGATGCTTTGTGTCCAAGCCGTGACACCAATATGTTTGAAAATTCCATCCAATTTACTACACATGGAATTAACTCGCACACAAGCATTCAAATATGACTTTCCAAACTGTTATGGTTAGCTGTTGCATGTACATGTAGTTCAAATTTGAATTACGATAATTAAATGGCTAGAAAATCACTTAAATGTCTTAAAAAGGTCAAATGACCCCAGAAAGTTTTGAAATTTTGACATGACAGTTGTATTAGTACTCCAAATTTTCTCGTACATTTAAAACACCATCCATTGCCACTGTACCCCAAATTTGTCTTTCACAGCTAATACAAAATATCAACAACATCACACATAGTTTCTTGTAGGGACCGTTTGCGATGAAAATTCGTGGGTCTACCGAAGTCTTCCTCCATAATCTTCACCGGCTTCGTCTGCTCTAGTGCCGGTCACCCCCGAATCCACGAATCCCAGATCCCCATTCCCACAACCCCTTCTAGCGAAGAATGACACCATGGAAACGCTTCGTGAGGGCCCGTACGGTGGTCGCGTCCTCCCCGAGCATCGCCGCCTGCACCGAGAGTGCGGCCGCCTACGCCGAGAGCGCGGCCACGTCCGCATTGATCGCGGTCGCGTCCGCCGAGAGGGCATTGGCGGTAGCCAAGACGGCTGCAGCAGCTGCTGCGACGGCAGCTGCAAACGCCGAGAGCGCTCGAGCTGCCGTCCGCGCCACCAATGTCGCCCTGGCCCGGGTCGAGGCCATCCACGTCAAGATCAAGGACGCACACACCAAGATATTCCAGGCCACCTCGGAATCCAGCATTCAACCCACATCCGAAAAGGCGATGGAGGCCATGGAGCACCTGCTTCCTCATGAGATCACCGAGCGGGAGCTGGAGATGCAGGAGGCGGCGGAGATCAAGGAGCGCCGGGTGAAGGAGTTCCGCGTGGCTCAGGACGAGGTTGAGAAGAGCCTGTTCGTCGAGCAATCGGCGGTGGAGTACCAGCGCGAGCTCTGGCGCAGCCACCACTACAAGTACTACAACCTTGAGGGCGGCGTCGAGGATGACGACGCGGTCGACTTCAGTCGGGGGACGCAGAGTCCACCAATGGCGGCATGTCGCCAGGACAAGTCATCGACGTCTCATCTTACACCGGCGAGGCGTAGGGCAGCGCGACGGTGGATTTGTTAAAATTAAGCGTACTTAGCCTTTGTTTATAATGCTGGTCTTGTGTTAGAGCAATGTTTAGGTCAACTGGCTCTGTTTAATTACTAAAATTGCTCGATTCAGTAACTTTGGTCTGTGTGCTGTAGGCTCTTTTCTGTGCCCAAATTAGCAAGCGATGTCAAATTATGCAATGACGTGGATCAGGACAGTACCCAGGGAAATTTCCACCAATATTTGAATGATCAAACTCATCGCATGCGCGTAAAGCAGAAGAATCGTTTGCGATGCACACATTCGTTCAAAGTGAATGGTGTACGGCGGCACCGCGCGCAAAGTTTCCCTCCACCTTTCAAAATTTTTGGCCTACCACCAAAATATCTACCCCCCTCCCCACCCCCTTTTCTCCCCGACCATAAGTCACATTTCCCATGTTTCCTCCTTCCTTCCTTCCCAAGCTATAGCCGCTTCCTCGCTTGCTTCCTCGCTCTCGCCGTCTCGCATCCGACCGCCGCGGTCGCCATGGTCTTCTTCAATGACCTCTTCAGCGGTTCCTCCTCCAACAATGACTCTTTCACCACCCGGGTATGCCTCTCTTCTCTCTCGGGTTATGATTTGGAATGATGGATTTTAACCTGGGGGTCGATTTGAGTCATTTCTTCCTCTTGTATCTCCCTAGGACCATCAGTTGCAATGAATGGAGTGGGGTGGCTGAAGATCTGCCTGCTCGTTGTCACCATCAATCTTCATGCGTGAAGTTAGTTGCGTTTGAATCTATGGACAGTGGGAGGAAGTTTCTGGCATGTGCAGAGAAGGTTAGCCCCACTATCATTGTTACAAATCATTTGTTAGATGTGATTCAGACACTGTCACTGTGCTATGTTATTCTAGATGTGATTAAGACTGTGTCACAGTTTCTACCTAGTATCTGAAAATGTTGCCATCTCATCAGCGGTGCCATTAGAAAATTATTTGGCACCGCTTCAGAAGTTTGTGCAGCCAACTTTGGTCCACACAACCGAGCAGCCAAGCAGTAAAATACTAAAAACTTTATGGCACGAAGGAACTGGGCATCAGAGCAACTAGGTGCTTCGGAGTCCGGTTCCCTAATTTTTTTCCTCTGCATCGGCTTGCCAGTGCAGGGCACCGATGCGAAATGTAGCAACAGTTGTCTTGACACTGGTTTTGGCATACATAGTGGACGGCCTTAGTGCTATTAGTTCTATGTTACTAAATCTGTGCATGTACACACCTGTTAGTATCAATTTGATGTCATCCAAACATTGTCGCTATGTTGTTACAGTTATATTTAGCTTCCTCATAAAATGTTCAATTTGTTATTTATAGTACATGACTAAGAACTTGTAGCATTGTTGTAGTTAATTATAGCTTCTGATGTTTTAGAATTTGGTTGTTGTCTCTGTAGCAATTAATTCATTTGCAGATTGATCTTTTCGAGAAGATATGTCATAATTAACCTGTTTCTTCAGTTTTTCAAAATATGTATTTGGTGATTTTCTATGTTGCTAGAAACCCATTTCCCCTACAATTGTTACTGATTTAGTTTTAAATATTATAGGATGAACGGAAGTGTTCTTACCCGGAGTGGGTTGATCAAGAGTGGCCACAGTCTTTGAAGATGTGCCTAACAAAGCTCTGGAGCATGTATGAGGAAGAGAACATAGATAGGCTTAGAGAAAGTGTTATCAACGCTGAAGAATATTTCAAGATGCTGGAAAAAAAGAGGAAGATGGAGAATTAGCTCAGATTTTTTTTAAATTAGACTTTGCTAAGATGGTGTTGGCGAAGGAGGAGGCACTTTCCCAGTTGGTCAGTGCAAAACAGGTTCTTACTGAACTAAAAGCAGAGGTGGATAAGACAAGCCTCACTGATCTCGATTAGGAAAATTAATATACTGTTCTAATATTGTGCTTATGAAGGTGAACTAGCTATATGTTGTACGGTGCTATTTTTAGGTAGCTATCATACTGTGATGTTAAAATATATTTATGTGCCTGATATGAAATTGGCAAACAGTTGTTCGATATGAAATGTGAATTTGCGTAATACTGGAATTATTAATTGTAAACTAATAAACCTGCTAAATGGGTCATGGAACTTTGCAAACGGTTCTAGCAGTAAAAGCATTGTGATGGATAGACCAATGCCATACAGTTTTCTTCATCAAATCGTGTGTGATGTAGTTGAATAAAAGCAAACGGTTAACCGAGGCAGAGCATGTGTGATCGTTACACATATCACACACGAGGCTATACATAAAACTGTGTGGGATGTATATACGAACGGAAACGTTTTCCCTCGATTTACTGTGTGGGATGTACATACGAACGGAAACGTACTTCTTGGATTGACTGTGTGGGATGTACATAAGAACGGAAATGTATTCCTTGGATTAACTGTGTGGAATGCACATACAAATAGAAACGTTTGTCTGGGACTGACTGTGTGGGATGTACTTACAACCGGAAATGATTGGGCATGTATAATTGTATTTTTTAACGCACTTGTACGTATAATCGTATTTGATCGCTCGCCCGTCGCACACGAACTCATTTTGCCGAGCGTGTGTGACCGGAGGGCCTATCCCCGACGGTTTCTGGGTCATGTGGGAAGGACCCCCTATCACCCACACTCACTAGGCGATGGTTCAGAATGCCCTCGTGGAAAGGGGTTAAAAACCGTTTGTATAGCACCTCGTTGTACCAATGTTAGAGGGCATGATCTTGGTCTTAGCGTCTCTTAGATTCTTCATAATGAATAAATATTGCAACAAATATTTAACGCCCAAGTGAACTTAATAAATAGATTTATGCATCCCGGCAAAGGTGCCAGAAAATATACTTGATGACCCACAAGTATAGGGGATCGCAACAGTCTTCGCGGGTAGTATTTCACCCAATTTATTGATTCGACATAAGGGGAGTCAAAGAATATTTATAAGCCTTATCAGTTGAGTTGTCAATTCAACCACACCCGAGAAGTTATTTCCTTGTAGCAAATTATTAGTAGCACAGTAATATGATAGTTTTGATAGCAGTAGCAACAATAACAGAAATGGTAATAGTAGTAGCTTTGTATTGATTGTAATGGCAGCAGTAATAGCAGTAACTTAGTAAAGACAATATGAGCGAAGCGTAGGCATGGAGTAGCGATGGATAGTTGGATGACATTCATCATGTAACAGTCACAACCTAGAGCGATACACAATAGCTTCAATTCATCAATCATATGTAGGCATGTATTCCGTATATAGCCATATGTCCTTATAATAAGAACTTGTATAACATCTTTTGTCCTAATCTCCCATGGCAGCGGGGTCCTAATGGAAATCTAAGGGTAACTAAGGCGCTCCTTTTAATAGAGAACTGGAACAAAGCATTAACACATAGTGAATACATGAACTCCTCGAATTACAGTCATCCCCGGAGAGTATCCCAATTATTGTCACCTTGGGGTCTACGGTTCAAAACAATAACAAGTGCATATAACTTGCAGATAGGATCAAGAACTCAAATATATTCATGGAAACATAATAGGTTCAGATCTGAAATCATGTCACTCGGGCCCTAGTGACAAGCATTAAGCATAGCAAAGTCATAGCAACACCAATCTAAGAACATAGTGGATACTAGGGATCAACCCCTAGCAAATTGACTCGATTACATCACAAATCTCATCCATCTCCATCTACCTCCAATATGCCTAGGATGAAATTACTCACTCCCGGTGGTGGGCATCATGAGGTTATTGATGAAGAAGGGTTGTTGATAACAGCGGCGAACCCCCCCCCCCCCCACTCTGGAGCCCCGAACGGACTCCAGACCAGCCCTCCCAATGAAGTACAGGAGGTGGCGGCTGCCCCTTATCGTCAAACACGGTAATTCTTTCTCTCTAATTTTTTTCTCGGGAAGACGGTACTTATGGACTTGGAGGTAGGGAAAACGGGGGCATGTGGGGCCCACAAGCTCACCAGGAACGCCCTACGGGGGCGCCCCTGAGCTTTCTGGCTCACAGCTGCCCCTCCCGTAACTTTTTACGTCAGTATTTTTTATTAATTCCGAAATAATCTCCGTAAAAAAATTCGTCCAATTTCGAGAACTTTTTATTTCTGCACAAAAACAACACCAAAGTAGTTGTGCTGAAAACAGCGTCAGTACGGGTTAGTTTCATTAATCATGCAAATTATAGTCCAAAACAAGAGCAAAAGTGTTTGGAGAGTAGATACGTTGGAGACGTATCAGTCACCTCTGGGAAAAAAGGCGAGAATCCTTTCTGCTCTATTTTCGGATCACCAAAGGAAGTAATTATTCTATTTCAGAGGTCTCTACACTGGTACAGCAAGCTGCTATACAAATGGTTTTTAACACCTTTTCGCGACGGCATTTTGAACCATCGCCCAAGTGAGTGTGTGCGATAGGGGGGTCCTTCCCACACGACCCAGAAACCGTCGGGGATAGGCCCTCTGGTCACACACGCTGGGCAAAATGAGATCATGTGTGACGGGCGAGCGATCAAATACAATTATACATGCCCAATCGGTTTCGGTCGTAAGTACATCCCACATAGTCAGTCCCAGACAAATGTTTCCCTTTGTTATGTACATTCCGCACAGTCAATCCAAGGAATACGTTTCCGTTCTTATGTACATCCCACACAGTCAATCCAAGAAGTATGTTTCCATTCGTATGTACATCCCACACAGTCAATCAAGGGAAAACATTTTTGTTCGCATATACATCCCACATAGTTTTATGTATAGCCTCGTGTGTGATATGTGTAACTATCACACACGCTCTGCCTCGGTTAACCGTTTGCTTTTATTCAACTGCATCACACACAATTTGATGAAGAAAACTGTATGGCATTGGGCTATCCATCACAACCGCATTTAGTGCTAGAACCGTTTGCAAACTGTATGGCATTTAGCGGGTTTATTAGTTTACAATTAATAATTCCAGTATTACGCAAATTCACATTTCATATCGAACAACTGTTTGCCTATTTCATATCAGGCACATAAATATATTTTAACATCACAATACGATTTTTTAACCTAAAAACAGCACAGTACAGCATATAGCTAGTTTACCTTCATAAGAACAATATTAGAACAATACATTCATTTCCCTAATCGAGATCATCCAGGCTCGTCTTATCCACCTCTGCTTTCAGTTCAGTAAGAACCTGTTTTGCACTAACCAACTGGGAAAGTGCCTCCTCCTTCGCCAACACCATCTTAGCAAAGTCTAATGTAAAAAATCTGAGCTCACACTACTGCAGGTTGGTCCAAACGCGACAGTCCAATCAAAGACCCTTCGACGAAACTGTGTGCGATGCATTAATCACAAACGGTGATGTAATAAAACAGTCAAAAAAGATGCAAAACATTTGCGATGGCGGTGACATCAAACACGGTTCAGATTAGAGTTGTGTGTGCGATGTGTGGCAAATGGTTAATCCAGAAGAACTGTTTGCGATCAGGCAGAACAGCAGAAATGGGCAGCCAGATGAGGGTGTGTGCGATATACGGCATACAGTTCACTAGGTTGAACTGTGTGTGATTAGGCAACACAATAGAAACGGTCAGCCAGATCAAGGTGTGTGCGATGGAGGGCATACAGTTCACTCGGATGAACTGTTTGCGATGAGCCAACACAACAGAAACAGTTCAAATAAACAAGATGTGTGTGGTACGCGGCAAACAGGGGCGTAATCAGAAATGTGTGTGAAGACCAATAATAACACAGACGATTGCTACTAATAAGCCGCGTGATTTGCTCTGTCTACAGAAGAATGACATATATATAAGTGACATATATAACTGAAATAAAGATCCAATTACATAAGTGACTATACAGATCATTCGCGCACACCTCAATAAACAATTGTATGCATTCTAAACTAGAACAAAATGTTAATGCATGTCATAAAAATTATATAATTGGAAATTATGTTCAAATACGAATCCAATGATATAATCTCTAGCGACATGCATTCGTATGTTATTAGTTAAATCTCTAGTCAAAATTTGGCACAAAAATAAATAGATGACTTATAAACCAGGACAGGGGTAGTAGGAAATTTAATCGCAAATGTTTTTTATTAGCCATATGTGTACGTGTCCTTTCGTCCTCCTCTCGCACGTCTTGTCACCCCGCTGTCGTAGACGGCTTAGAGCGCAAGTAAGAGCAGCGCGCGCGGGCGTTCTTTTGGCCAAACGGTGGTGAGCCCGTTCCCGCGCAACGGCGTAGGTTCCCGCGCAGGCTTCTCGCCCGACTTGGTGAAATCCCCCAAAATCCCAATGCTTACCGGCCTGCTATATAAACAATCACGGCCGGTGAGTCCTGCGTGGCATTTTCCCCTCCCTCCCTGTAGCTTATCTCATCTGCTTCTCCCACAATCGCCAATGGCACTGGTCCGTCGTCGTCGCTCAGCCACTCCGCCGTCATTAGAGGACAGCTCCAGCTAGGAGGCTACACCACGGCGGCGGCGCAGTACCCGGCGTAGTGTAGTGCATGTGGCGTCCCTGTTGGGTGTGCGCGGAACACCCAGGACACGCTCTGCCACTGCTGCCCGTCAGCAGCTGTTGCCGGTTGCCGTTGCCGCCACCCCACCGTCTGTCGCCGTGGCCGCCACACCACCATCGAAAGCTAGGGCCATCGCCTACTCTGCCACCATGGCCCGAAGGCGAGAGGTGGCCGTCGTGGCCGCCACCCCACTGCCGGCCACCATGGCCATCACCCGCTCTGCCACCGTGGCCCGAAGGTGGGAGGTGGTGGTCGTAGCCACCACCCCATCGTCGGCCGCCGTGGCCGCCAGCCCATCGTCGACCGCCAGGGTCATCACCCACTCCGCCACAGCCGCCCGAAGGCGGGAGGCGGAGGTGGAGGCCCGCACGTGCGTCAGCGATCTTGCGCGCTACATCGAGTTCCTGCGGGAGGAGGAGGAGCTCCTCGTCGAGCACGAAAAGAGCCTTACCGCCGCCGTGGCCGCAGCACACACCCCCGCAGAGGCGAGGAATCAGGAGATCTATGAGGAGAACCACCGCTTCGAGAGGGGTCGTCTGGAGCGGCAGAGGGCATTCGAGGTGAGCATAGCTGAAGGTGCAGCAGTGTCAGGCACCGTATTGCAGTCGTCCAGCTCGTCGGTAGGCTCCTCCTCCTCTGCCTCTTACTGAGCGCTCTCGGCAGAGGAGAGGCTGCCGGAAGTAGTACAAAGCCCCTCCATAGTAGTAGTATTTAGGGGCTATTTTGTTCAATTCATCTGACTATAGATGTGGTGGAACTGTACAACGTACTTAAAATTAGCTAATATATACAGTTGAACTAGCTATTTCAGTACGTGGTTGGCAACAATTGGGGCAAAGTTTGGTCGGTTCAACTGTTGAGTTGAACTGTTTGTATAAAGAACGACTGCTTAATCTATGAATGAAATCTATGCTTAATTACTGAATTTTAGTTGCAAAAATTAGATAGTGCTAGTGATTTTTAGCTGCATATTTTGACAAATGACAGTGTTACAAGGTTGACAAATGGCAATGTTACTAGATCAATAAATGTCAATCTTTCCAATTTGACAAATGGCAATATACCCAATATGACAGATGCAAATCTTACCAAATTGTCTGTACGTGGTTGCACACGGGTCATCCAAAACAACTGTTTGCGTTGAAGGGATGTACAAATCCTTCTCGGCACATTTTCTCTTGGCTTAGCGCCGAAGTTTGGCTTTGCATACCGTATTCAATTTGAACCATTTGCGTTGAAGAGATGCACAAATCCTGCACTGCGAATTTTCCCTTGGCTTACTGGGGAAGACCATACCTCCCACTTTGCATACGGGTGTTTTATCTAAAATGTTTGCGATGAAGAGATGCATAAATCCTGCTCGGCACATTTTCCCTTAGCTTACTGGGGAAGCTGTCGGTTTACATACTGGTGTTCTGTCCAAAACGTTTGCGATCAAGAGCTGCACAAATCCTGCTCGGCACATTTTCCCTTGGCTTCCTGGGGAAGCTGTCGGTTTGCATACGGGTATTCTAACTAAAACGTTTGTGATGAGTGTTTTATATTTAAAAACCATTGATGTTTTTTTAAAGAAAATCATTTGAAAAGTCTATACATATAGAGAGAAAAACGCAAGTTCGTTCAAACCATATATTTCATTCAGTCACACTGCGAATTTATATTCATATGATCGAGATACAGTATTAAACCCAAAAAAGCTAATTCTAGCGGCGGCAAAGGCGGCGTGCCGCGCCGGCGTTGTCGTTGTCGTCCTCCGGGGCGCCGTTGTTGAAGTCTTCAAGGCAGCACAGAATGTTCTTCACTTGGAAATCAAACATCATGTCGTCGCACGATCGACGGGCGGGGCGCGGGAGGATGGCAACTCGCGGCGCTGCGAGGTAGTGGTTGACGGCGGTGTCCCATGCCGCTGAGGGGGCGCGCGCACGGGCACGGGCGCGGCGGGTGCAGGCAAACACACGGGGACCGGCGCCGCGGTGGGTGCAGGGGCAGGCACGGGCACGGGCGCTGGCGCTGGCATGTACACGAGCTCGTGCGGGTCCACGGAGACCTCGCTGACGCCCGCGGCTTCCAGCTCTACGATAGTGCTCGACGACCAGCCCGTCAATGCTACGGGGATGGTCGCTGCGCGGGCGCGGGGATGGGAGCTGGGACGGGCGTGGGGGCAGCAACCGCCGAGGCCAGCTCGTTCAGGGCCATGTCCATGAGGCCCCATTCCTCCTTATTTTCTATCTCCTCTGGCTCGGAGTCGACTTCACCAAACTGGAAGACTAGTGGCAGATGATCCTTCTGCGCCATGGCATTGGTGGAGGTCTGTGGGAGGGAGGGGAATGGGAGGCGAACAGTAAGGCCGCCCGTATTAAACAGCGGCTCGGGCACCATTAATGGAGAGGATGAGAGCAAGGCGTGCGGCCATGGAAGTCAAAGGGCTCGCTTCCCAGTGAGCCTACGCAGTGTACAGCTTGCACGCTTCCCGGTGAGCCTGCGCACTGGAGGACAACTTGCACTCCTCTTGGTCAGCCTGCGCACTGGACTGCGCTTGCACGCCTCCCGTTCAGTCAAGCAGTTGTCCGCACGGCACCTCCTATAGCCATTAAAAGAGAGATACGTGGCGTCACGTGAATGGTTAATAGAACGCACACGATTTAAATTATACAAACGTTTGAGATGTTAAAGTGGCAGCTATTTGTTTCAAAATGCCTTTGTTGGCTGTTATTCGAGTGCGCCTTCTCTCAAAATGGACATGAAAAATACCACAACATGTCGGGTGCCATTCCATGATAGCATGCCAAGTTTCATGAATTTCAGATGACTTTTGGATTTACTAGAATTTAAAAACAAAGTATCTCAACATTTTTCCGGCAATCAACAGTGCCCTGGTGTTTCAAATTCATTCCCGTTTCTTGCATGGGACCTAAGCATGCACCCAAGGACACACATTTCATATGTCAACCCATTTTTCTGCACTGGAGCATGTGCATGTAGTTCAAATTTGAATTATGCACATAACATGCCTAGAAAACCCAGTTAATGTATAAAAATGTCCAAGCAAACCCCGAAAAATCCCAAAAATTGACACAACACTCCTGTCGTTCTATGTTGACACTAGAAAAAATTTGAAAGCAAGAAGAGGCAACGGATATCGTTTCGTCCCCAAAGGTGGCACGTTCCCTACCGAAACCATCAGGCTTGTTGTTAGAAGCTCTGGTTTGCGAGAAGCTTATACCCAAACCTGCCCCAAATGGGACAAAAAATTTACCAAAGCATGTTGATGCCGCTCCATGATATCATGTCATGTTTCATGAACTTCAGAGGAGTTTTGGATTTACTAGAATTTAAAAACCATGCATCACAATGTTTGCGGATGAGCGACGGTGGCAAGGTGTTTGACATTCATTCCCATTTCTTGCATGGGACCTAAGCATGCAACCAAGGACACAAATTTGATTTTTCAACCAATTTACATGCACTGGAGCAAGTTCCTGTAGTTCAAATTTGAATTATGCACATAAATGCATAGAAAACTCAGTAAATGTATAAAAATATCCAAACGAACCCCAAAAAATTCCTAAATTTAACACAACACTCCTGTTGTTCTATGTTGACACTAGAAAAAAAATTGAAATCAAGAAGAGGTAACGGATATCGTTTTGTCTAGAAAGGTGAAACGTTCCCTACCGTAACCATGAGGCTTATTGTGAGAAGCTCTGGTTTGTGAGAAGATTATACCCCAACCTGCCCCAAATGGGACATAATTTTTACCATGGCATGTTGATGCCGTTCCATGCTAGCATGTCAAGTTTCATAATTTTCAGACGCGTTTTTGATTTACTAGAATTTTAAAACCATGTATCTCAATGTTAGCGGTCGAGCGACGGTGGCAAGGTGTTTGACATTCATTCACATTTCTTGCATGGGACTTAAGCATGCAACCAAGGACACACATTTCAATTTTGAACCCATTTATATGCACTAGAGCATGTGCATGTAATTTAAATTTGAATTATGCACATAAATGCATAGAAAACTCAGTTAATGTATAAAAATGTCCAAGCGAACCCCAAAAAATCCCAAAAATTGACACAACACTCCTGTTGTTCTATGTTGACACGAGACAATTTTTGAAAGTAAGAAGAGGCAACGGATATTGTTTCGTCCCCCAAGGTGGCACGTTCCCTACCGAAACCATCAGGCTTGTTGTGAGAAACTCTGGTTTGCGAGAAGCTTATACCCAAACCTGCCCCAAATGGGACAATATTTTTACCACAGCATGTCGATGCCGTTCCATGATATCATGTCAAGTTTCATGAATTTCAGACGAGTTTTCGATTTACTAAAATTTTAAAACCATGTATCTCAATGTTAGCGGCCGAGCGACAGTATCAAGGTGTTTGACATTCATTCTCATTTCTTGCATGTGACCTAAGCTTGCAACCAAGGACACACATTTGATTTTTCAACCCGTTTTTATGCACTAGAGCATGTGCATGTAGTTCAATTTTGAATTATGCACATAAAAGCCTAGAAAACTCAGTTAACGTATAAAAATGTCCAAACAATCCCCGAAAAATTCCAAAATTTAACACGACACTCTTGTTGTTCTATGTTGACACCAGAAAAAAATTGAAATCAAAAAGAGGCGACGAATATCGTTTTGTCCACAAAGGTGACACGTTTCCCTAACAGAACCATGAGGCTTCTTGTGAGAAGCTCTAGTTTGTGAGAAGCTTATACCATAACCTGCCCCAAATGGGACAATACTTTTTACCCCAGCATGTTGATGCCATTCCATGATAGCATGCCAAGGTTCATGAATTTCAGATGGTTTTTGGATTTATTAGAATTATAAAAGCAAGTACATCAACGTTTGCCGGAGAGCCACGGTGCCGTGGTGTTCAAAATTCATCCCCATTTCTTGCATGGGACATAAGCATAAACCCATGGACACATATATGATTTTACAACCCATTTTGGTGCACCGGAGCATGTGCATGTAGTTTAATTTTGAATTGTGCACCTGAAATGCCTAGAAAACCAAGTTAATGTATAAAAATGTAAACGAACCCTGAATAATTCCAATTTTTTGACGACACACCTATAGTTGCATGTTCACTACAGATAAAAGTTCTAGCAATTCAAACACCCTCCTTTGCCACTGTGACCCCATTATGTAATTCAAATCAAGATGAAAAATTAAGTAGATCGCACACAGTTTATTATCACCAACCGTGTGAGATGCAGTACAAAATATCTTGGAGCACCGTCGGAGTATAGTACGCCTATGGCTTACGCGAGAAGGTGCGTCGGCTACAGTCCATAGCCGGCGTGTCAAGCACACAAGCTCGCTCCCCAAATATCATTTCACTGTTCAATCATTGCCGGTGAAATATGGGGACGTGGACCCGCGTCGTGAGGGCAACTTCGGCGGCCCACTCTGGCGAGAGTGCGGCCGCATCCGCCATGCGCGTGCTAACAAGCTGCATGAGCGCGGCCGCAATCTGTGACCGGGCGGCCAAGGCAGCCCAAACGGCCCTTGTTGCTTCTCAGGTGGCGGCAGCAACATCTGCCTCAGGGATAGCAACTAGCGAGAGCGGCACAGCAGCTGTCCGTTCTGCAGCAGTGGCCTTAGCCCTGTTGGAGGCCGCCCACAACCATGTCGAGGCCGCCCACGCCTAGCTCGTGGTGGTCACTGCACAAATCGAACGAAGCTTCTCCGACAACGGTCGGCAACCCACGACCGAAGAGTTGGCAATCGCCGAGAGCGTTCGAGCAGCCGTCCGTTCCTCCGTGGCATACCTTTCCACGACGGAGCCTGTCCAAGCCCAGATCGCGGCCGCCCACGCCCAGCTCGTGGCGGCATTTTCCAAAGAGATGGCGGACGCAGATGGCGAGATGCTTGCCGAGTATGGTGCGATGGATGCCATGGAGCCCCTTCCCCAAGAGATCGTCAGGCGCGAGCTGGACATGGAGGAGGCGGTGGAGATCGACGAGCACCAGCCGTAGTAGTACTCTTTGTTTTATTTAATTAAGAGCGCCGGTCTTTAATTTGTTAGAGTAATGCTTAGGTCAGCTAACTCTATTTAATTGCTGAACTTGCTCGATTAAGAAGTGTGGGTATGCTGTAGTATCCTTTGTGTACCCAAATTATGCAATGACGTGGATGACCACTGTAACCAGGGAAATTCGAACCAAAATTTGCACGTTCAAACTCATCACACACGGGTTAAGCTATATGAATTGTTTGTGATGTTCACATATCGTACACAGTGCTGAATAAGGGATCGTTTCTGATGACACTTTCTGCGCCAGTTTTTTCGCTGCATCGATTCAAAATTTTCGGCTTCCGCGGAAATATCTACCTCCCCGCCCGCTCCCCCTTACCAAAATCCACATTTCCCCTGTTTCCGCCTTCCTTCCAAGTTGAAACCTTCACTCCTTGCTTGCAGCGCCGCCTCCTCGCCGGCAACCCTCCTTCACGCTGCTCGGCCTCGTCGATCCAGGCAGGCAATCCACACCCGACCCCCGTCCTCCTCCTCCTTCCACATCCCACATGCCCCGACCGCCGGTGCGACACCTTCCACCCAAATCACCGACCCCTCCCCCAAATAAGCATCGCCCTAAGCCATGGTGCATGCAGTATAGCCAAGAGCTCAAGGAGCATTTGGCAGCGGAGAAGCAAATCGCGGCCGCACGCGCGAATGAGGTCGCGATGGCTGCCATTCGTGCCGACCCAAGATCTTGGAGGAGCACCTCGCCGTCGAGGCCACCGTCAATGCCTCGCGTGCCGACGCCGCGACACGGTTGGCTGCTTTAAATGACAGTTCATGGCGTTTTCTCGAGGCCACCGTCGGTGCCTTCGACAAAGACTACGAGGTGTTTTCTTAGCATGCCCGTGCTTACCTCAACTCGAGAGCCAGCAGGTTGGTGCCCAGAGCGGCTCAGGCAACTCACCACTACGATGAGGGCACCCACGATGTGGAGGCCTCGCCCTCTTCCATGTCCAAGGAGCCAATCATCATCGATATCTCCAACGATGAGGAGTAGCTTGTCTTATTAGCTCACTATAAGGACTTATGTTCAGTTTGCTAGCTACGCCGGTTAAGCATGCTCGGTTTACCTGTTGCACGTGCTGCTCCTGCCTTTCCTTAACAAATTCTAGTGAATTGTCCTATCTATTTTTACCATGCAATCTGTTGCTCTAGTGTATATGTTCTATATGTCGTGCAATGTGGTGCTCACTTATTAACTGTTTGGTTAATTAGTTGTTGTCTTCACTTAACTGTTTGGTTCAATTCTGCAAATGTGATGTTTAATTCTTCAGGGTGCAATTTTGTATTGCCTTCCATGTGAGAAATAAATCGAATTTATCTTTACAAAATACATGAGAAACAAATACAATTGCTATATTTCCAGGTTGTCAAGCATGCTTGGTTTGGTTAAGTGTCTGATCTTCTAGTATGTTATACATTGTGCAATGTGGTGCTCAGTTAACATTTGGTTCATTTGTTGTGGTGTTTAGTTAACTGTTTGGTTCAATTCTGCAATGCGATGTTCAATTGTTGTGGGTGCATTCTGTTATTGTATACCATGTGAGAAATAAATCGAATTTGGCTGTACTAAATACATGAGAAACAAATACAATTGCTATATTTCCAAGTTGTTAAGCATGCTTGGTTTGGTTAACTATCTGATCTTCTATTAGGAGTATGTTATATTATGCAATGTGGTGCTCAGTTAATGTTTGGTTCATTTGTTGTGGTGTTTAGTTAACTGCTTGGTTCAATTCTGTAATGCGATATCCAATTGTCGTGGGTAGAATTTTGTATTGTTGTGCATTGATACGTCTCCAACGTATCTATAATTTTTTATTGTTCCATGCTGTTATATTATCATTCTTGGATGTTTTACAATCATTTTATAGCAACTTTATATCATTTTTTGGGACCAACCTATTGACATAGTGCCCAGTGCCAGTTGCTATTTTTTGCTTGTTTTTTACTTCGCAGAAAATCAATACCAAACGGAGTCCAAACGCAGCGAAACTTTTTGGAGATTTTTTCTAGACCAGAAGACACCTGTTGGGCCAAAGAAGTACCAGAGGGGGCTCCGAGGGGAGCACAACCCACCAGGGCGCGCCTGGGGGCCCAGGCGCGCCCAGGTGGGTTGTGCCCACCTCGGTGGCCTCCCGCACCGCCTCTTTGCTCTATAAATACCCCAATATTCCAGAAACCCTAGGGGAGTCGACGAAAATCAATTCCAGTCGCCGCGAGTTCCAGAACCACCAGATCCAATCTAGACACCATCACAGAGGGGTTTATCATCCTCATTGGTGCCTCTCCGATGATGCGTGAGTAGTTCATTGTAGACCTAAGGGTCCATAGTTAGTAGCTAGATGGCTTCTTCTCTCTCTTTTGATTCTCAATACAATGGTCTCTTGGAGATCTATTTGATGTAACTCTTTTTGCGGTGTGTTTGTTGGGATCCGATGAACTTTGAGTTTATGATCAGATCTATGTTTTTATCCAAGAAAGTTATTTGAGTTTCTTTGATCTCTTATATGCATGATTACTTATAGCCTCGTATTTCTTCTTCGAATCTTTGGTTTAGTTACGCCAACTAGATCGATTTTTCTTGCAATGGGAAGAGGTGCTTTATGATGGGTTCGATCTTACGGTGCTTGATCCCAGTGACAGAAGGGGAACCGACACGTATATATCGTTGCTATTAAGGATAACAAGATGGGGTCTATTTCTACATAAATAGATCTTGTCTACATCATGTCATCGTTCTTATTGCATTACTCCGTTTCTCCATGGACTTAATACACTAGATGCATGCTGGATAGCGGTTGATGTGCGGAGTAATAGTAGTAGATGCAGGCAGGAGTCGGTCTACTAATCTTGGATGTGATGCCTATGTAATGATCATTGCATGGATATCGTCATGATTATTTGAAGTTCTATCAATTACCCAACAGTAATTTCTTTAACCGCCGTATGCTATTTTTCTAGAGAGAAGCCACTAGTGAAATCTACGTCCCCGGGGTCTCTTCTTGATGAGGACATCAATACCATTGTTACACCCACAACCCCTGCTGCTCTACATACTGGACCAATTACTAGAGCTCGCGCACGCCAATTAAATTATCAGGTACTTTCGTTTCTTGGTAATGATTCTTATGTTCATGAGAATATGATGCTGCCTAAATTGGATACATTTGTTTTGCTTACATAATGAGTGCAGGAAGCCTTGGACGAAATATACAAGATGCCACTTCATAAATTTTGTCCAGAGGCTATTATAGGTGCTGCGTCACCTTATTATTGGGCCAGGCCCATGTAATTTCAAAATACTTGAGTATAGGATGTTTTTAGAGTCCGTATGTGTGGGGAAACAAGAGATAGGGTTGGTTTCGGACCCCTCCTTCAAGGGCCACGAAATCCCCCCCTCTTCCTCCATATATACAGCCCTTAGGGCACCGTTTAGACTTTGGGTTTTGTTTAGATTAAAAGTTCGCCATAGCTGCAACTTCGCGTACTTCGTTTGTGTTCAACGACCAGACCAAGACGTCACAGAACCCCACCTTGATCCATAAAGCTTTCATCTTATATTCGCAATATCCAGATTGCAAATCTTAGTTTCTTGCTTGTTCTTCGTTTGTTTGCAGGAGATAGACCCTCGTGGTCAGGTAGATTGTGCTCCGGCGTAGTTAATAACCTCTCGGAGTTGGTTTAGCGATTGCTAAGGCGCGACGTCCTCGCACGTTCGTAGTCGGATCATCAAAGTCTACTCCACCAAAAACGATAGCTATCATCTCATCGAAAGATCGGGACACCCTCGCCTCTATCAAGTGGTATCAGATTTTCAGGTTGCTCGGTGAGATTTTAACAGTTTTTCGTAGTTTAGATCGAGTCTGTTCTTCATACCTACAGTCCACGAAAAAGCCAAAAAAAAATTAGGGTTAGTTCATCATATCCGAACCAAATCTGAGCCTTTGCATAATTTTTTTAGGGTTTTTGCTTTGTTGAATTTGCGGTTGCATCGTCGTGTCTAGTTGCTGGTCTTAGCGTCTAGTCCTTTAGAGTTTCGAGTTCTGGTCATAAGTTGTCACGCCGCCGCCGCACCATCATCATCGCCCCTGCCATCTACCACCACCGCTTATCCGCCACGGCTCTGAATCCAAATACCACCACCGATCCGTATCCATATACCACCACCGCTACCATATACCACCACCGCTGCCATATACCACCACCATATATCCACCACCAATCCGAGTTCTTTTCATATTAGGTTTGTTTTCGAGATCCATCTAGTTTCCGATTCGTGTTTCCTTGCCTGAGTAGGTTTCGAAAAAAAAAAAGAGTCTGGAGACCCCCGGGCAGTTTTTAGGCCAAAATTTTGGCAGTCAAATATAATTTTTCCCTGTCCTATTTTTAGGTCCCAGGTAGCGTTTTGAGACACTCGCCATCATAGTGATTTTTTGTAGCACTTTTTCGTCGTCGCTGCCCTGATTTCCGAAAAAAAATATTGTCAAAAAAAATTCCGTGCCAATCCTGTTAGTTTGACTTGGGAAGAGTTTTGAGACACTCGCCATTATAGTGATTTTTTGCAAAAAAAAAAGAGGAGCTCAAAAAAATGAATTTTTTTTTAGAGTGTGCTCTTCCCTTGTTTATGTGCCGCGCCGTGATTTTGTTAGTGTTCTAGGCTCGCGTCTCTAGTACGGTCTAGCCTAGGACCAGCACAGTACCGTCGTTGAGTGTTTATTCAACATTGCATCTCTGAATTGATTATTGCTGACCCTTTTTGCTACCATATCATAAGCCTTCCCAGCTCCACATACATCTACATCGTGCATTTGACACCACCTGGCAATCGCTCTGTCCAAGCTTTGTGAGTTTTGACTACAAAGGTTGCCGATCACCACCTCCTGCTGGGTAAGAACTGGTAAGAATTTGAGATTTGCTTGACGGATTTGTGACACCACACCACCACCACTTCCTAGTAGTCTATAGGATCATATTCTTGTGTGTTTCTATTGCTGCTAACCATGGCAGGATCACAAGCCGATGAGACTGATTGGGAGAACATGACGAACAAACAGCTACATGATAAATTTCAGCAAATGATGAGTGGACAGGTGCAAGATGAGCTAAACAGATTTGAAGAGGCCATGGAGAAGATAGATGGAATTGAGAAGACATTCGAAATAAAGCTCGATAACAAGTTTAATGAATTGCTCGCGCGTCTTCCACAACCACCGCCGGCTGCACCTGTCGCACCCCTACAACAACAACAACGTCGCCTTCCAAATCAAGTGGGACGAGCACAGCGCGTTCCCCTTGAGCCTGGTCAAACTTCTGGTGCCGCTGCACCTACTGTTGATGCTTCTATGGCTCCTGCTACCGCTGAGGAGGACGATTATGCGGGCGATTACGAGGATGAGGTTGATCAAAATCAGAACTACGTACCAGCACCAGGTCGTCCACATGCCAATAATCGCAATGGTAGGGCTGCATTACCAGCTCAGGTACGAGATCATGACCATCTTCCTAAACTGAAATTGAATATTCCACCATTTGAGCTTAGATATGTTCCTGATATATATCTTACTTGGGAGTTAGAAACTGAACAACGTTTTACATGTTTACAATATCCCGAGGAGAGACGTGTTGCTGCTGCTGTTTATGCTTTTACTAGTTTTGCATGTGTATGGTGGTCTAAACATTGTAGATTATATCCTATTCCAGCTACTTGGGCTGCTTTGAAAACTGCTATGCGTACTCGTTGGGTTCCACCATATTATCAACATGAATTACTTCAAAAATTGCAGCGCTTAAGACAAGGAAAAAATTCTGTAGAAGAATATTATCAGGAATTACAAACTGGCATGATTAGATGTGGTATTGTTGAGGAGAATGAAGCTATGCTTGCATGTTTCATGGGTGGATTAAATAGAGAGATTCAGACTATTCTAGAGTATAAGGAGTATAATAATATCACTCTTTTATTCCATCTTGCTTGTAAAGCTGAACGTGAAGTGCAGGATCGACAGACATTGGCGCAAACTAATTTTTCTGCAGGTCGATCTTCATCATGGACACCGCGTGCCTCCTCTATTCCCACACGTCCTACTGCAGCACCACTGACTTCAACCGCCAATTCCAACCGAGATACAAGAAAACAGGCACCACCACCACCATCTGCCAAGAGTACACCTTCTGGGCCTGCCCAGAGCTCTTCTTCATCTATGGCATCAACAGGGCACACACATGATATTATTTGTCGTCGTTGTAAGGGAAGAGGTCATTATGCGAGAGAATGCCAATCTCCGCGTGTTATGATTGCTACTGAGGATGGTGGGTATGAGTCCGCTAGTGACTATGATGAGGAGACTTTGGCTCTTATTACAAGTGAAGAACACGGTGGAGATGATTCTGATCATGAGACGCAATACATGGCTCCTGAAGACGCTGATAGGTATGAATGTTTAGTTGCTCAACATGTTTTGAGTGTGCAGGTCACACAAGCTGAGCAAAATCAGAGGCATAATTTGTTCAATACAAAGGGAGTTGTGAAGGAACGTTCTGTTCGCGTCATCATAGATGGAGGGAGCTGCAACAACTTGGCTAGCATGGAGATGGTGGAGAAGCTATCTCTCACCACAAGACCACATCCACATCCTTACTATATCCAATGGTTCAACAACAGCGGCAAGGTTAAGGTAACACGTATTGTTCGTGTGCATTTTAGTATCTCTACATATGCTGATTATGTTGATTGTGATGTGGTACCCATGCAAGCATGTTCATTATTACTTGGTAGACCATGGCAATTTGATAAAAATTCTATACACCATGGTAGAAACAATCAGTATACTCTTGTTCATAAGGATAAACATATTACTTTGCTTCCTATGACTCCTGATTCTATTTTGAAAGATGATATTAATAGAGCTAGTAAAGCAAAACAGGAGAAAAATAAGAGTGAAAATCAGATTGTGGCAAAAGAATTTGAGCAACAAATGAAGCCTAATAATAAACCATCTAGTGTTGCTTCTGAAATTAAATTGAAAAGTGCATGTTTACTTGCCACCAAATCTGATATTGATGAGCTAGATTTCAGCAAATCTGTTTGCTATGCTTTTGTGCGCAAAGAGGCGTTATTTTCATTCGAGGACGTGCCTTCCTCTTTGCCTCCTGCTGTCACTAACATTTTGCAGGAGTACGCTGACGTCTTTCCACAAGACGTGCCACCGGGATTACCACCTATTCGCGGGATTGAGCATCAGATTGACTTAATTCTCGGTGCTTCGTTGCCAAACCATGCGCCATACCGTACCAATCCAGAGGAGACGAAGGAGATTATGCGTCAAGTACAGGAGCTGCTCGACAAAGGTTATATACACGAATCTCTTAGTCCTTGTGCTGTTCCTATTATACTAGTGCCAAAAAAGGATGGTACGTCGCGTATGTGTGTTGATTGTAGAGGCATTAATAATATTACTATTCGTTATCGTCATCCTATTCCTAGGCTAGATGATATGCTTGATGAATTGAGTGGCTCTACAATATTCTCCAAAGTTGATTTGCGTAGTGGATACCATCAAATTCGTATGAAATTGGGAGATGAATGGAAAACAGCATTTAAAACTAAGTTCGGTTTATATGAGTGGTTAGTCATGCCTTTTGGGTTAACTAATGCACCTAGTACTTTCATGAGATTAATGAACGAAGTTTTACGTGCTTTCATTGGACGATTTGTGGTAGTTTACTTTGATGATATATTGATTTATAGCAGATCTTTGGAGGAAAATTTGGAACATTTATGTGCTGTTTTTATTGCTCTACGTGATGCACGTTTGTTTGGTAACCTTGGGAAGTGCACCTTTTGCACCGACCGAGTATCTTTTCTTGGCTATGTTGTTACTCCACAGGGAATTGAAGTTGATAAAGCCAAGATTGAAGCTATTGAGAGTTGGCCGCAGCCCAAAACGGTCACACAAGTGAGGAGTTTCCTTGGCCTCGCTGGTTTCTATAGGCATTTTGTGAGAGATTTCAGTACCATTGCTGCACCTCTCAACGAGCTTACAAAGAAGGATGTGCCTTTTGTTTGGGGTGCCGCACAGGAAGAAGCCTTCACGGTGTTGAAAGATAAGTTAACACATGCTCCTTTACTCCAACTTCCTAATTTTAATAAGACTTTTGAGCTTGAATGTGATGCTAGTGGAATTGGATTAGGAGGTGTGTTATTACAAGATGGCAAACCTGTTGCATACTTTTCTGAAAAATTGAGTGGGCCTAGTCTGAATTACTCTACTTATGATAAGGAATTATATGCTCTTGTTCAGACTTTGGAAACATGGCAATATTATTTATGGCCCAAAGAATTTGTTATTCATTCTGATCATGAATCTTTGAAACATATTAAAAGTCAAGCCAAACTGAACCGTAGACATGCTAAATGGGTTGAATTCATTGAGACTTTCCCTTATGTCATTAAACACAAGAAGGGTAAAGAAAATGTTGTTACTGATGCATTGTCTCGTCGTTATACTATGCTTTCACAACTTGACTTTAAAATATTTGGTTTGGAGACCATCAAAGATCAATATGTGCATGATGCTGAATTTAAAGATGTATTATAGAATTGTAAATAAGGGAGAACATGGAACAAGTTCGTCGTTAACGATGGATTTGTGTTTCGTGCTAACAAGCTATGCATTCCAGCTAGCTCCGTTCGTCTTTTGTTGTTGCAGGAGGCTCATGGAGGAGGATTAATGGGATACTTTGGCGTAAAGAAGACGGAGGATGTACTTGCTACACATTTCTTTTGGCCAAAGATGAGACGGGATGTTGAGCGCTTTGTTGCTCGCCGCACTACATGTCAAAAAGCTAAGTCACGACTCAATCCTCATGGTTTATATATGCCTTTGCCTGTACCTAGTGTTCCATGGGAGGATATATCTATGGACTTTGTTTTGGGTTTACCTCAAACAAAGAAGGGGAGGGATAGCACATTTGTTGTCGTGGATAGGTTCTCGAAAATGGCACACTTTATACCATGTCATAAAAGCGATGATGCTGCTAATGTTGCTGATTTGTTCTTTCGTGAAATTATTCGCTTGCATGGTGTGCCAAATACTATTGTTTCAGATCATGATACCAAATTTCTTAGCCACTTTTGGAGATGTTTATGGGCTAAGTTGGGGACTAAACTGCTTTTTAGTACTACTTGTCACCCCCAAACTGATGGACAAACTGATAGAGGCGAAGGTGTCCCGATGTTTCGATGAGATGGTGGCTATCGTTTTCTGTGGGAGTCGACCTTGACGATCTGACTACGAACGTGTGAGACGTCGCGCCTTAGCAATCGCTAAACCAACTTCCAAGGGGTTATTGACCACGCTGGAGCACGATCAACCTGACCACGAGGGTCTGTTTCCTGCGAGCAAACGAAGAACAAGCAAGAAACTGAGATTGCAATCTGGATATTGCGTATATAAGAGGAAAGCTTTATTAATGAAGGTGGGGTTCTGTGACGCCTTTGTCTGGTCGTTGAACACAAACGAAGTACGCGAAGTTGCAGCTATGGCGAACTTTTAATCTAAACAAAACCCAAAGTCTAAACGGTGCCCTAAGGGCTATATATATGGAGGAAGAGGAGGGGATTTCGTGGCCCTTGAAGGAGGGGTCCGAAACCAACCCTATCTCTTGTTTCCCCACACATACGGACTCTAAAAACAGCCTATACTCAAGTATTTTGAAATTACATGGGCCTGGCCCAATAATAAGGTGACGCAGCACCTATAATAGCCTCTGGACGAAATTTATGAAGTGGCATCTTGTATATTTCGTCCAAGGCTTCCTGCACTCATTATGGTGGCTTCAAAGTCCTGAAATCATCACTTGTAACTCCGTTCTTGTTCCCCTTGTGCATGCCATCATCTCCATGCTTGAACTTGCTCCAAGGTTCCTCTTTCTTGTCCAAGCTAGGCCCTTCATTTGTAAGCAAAACAAATGTATCCAATTTAGGCAGCATCATATTCTCATGAACTTTAGAATCATTACCAAGAAACGAAAGTACCTGATATTTTAATTGGCGTGCGCGAGCTCTAGTAATTGGTCCAGTATGTATAGCAGCAGGGGCTGTGGGTGTAACAATGGTATTGATGTCCTCATCATCCTCCCCTTCTTGAAATGAAGTCGTCCTCGATGGAAGCTCATCTTCCTCACCCAAATAAGGCTTCAAATCTGCAATGTTAAAAGTGGGACTAACCCCAAAATCTGCAGGCAGCTCAAGTTTATATGCATTATCATTTATTTTCTCTAACACCTTAAAAGGACCATCAGCACGTGGCATTAGCTTTGATTTGCGCAAATCAGGAAATCTATCCTTACGCAAATGTAACCAAACAAGATCTCCAGGTGCAAACACAACATGTTTTCTACCCTTATCTCCAGCAAGTTTATATTTAGCATTCATACGCTCAATGTTCTCCTTAGTTAACTCATGCATTTTTAAGATCAATTCAGCACGTTGTTTAGCATCAAAATTAACCTTCTCCGAAGATGGAAGAGGCAACAAATCAATAGGTGCACGAGGTAGGAAACCATATACAATTTCAAAAGGGCACATCTTAGTAGTAGAATGCAACGAACGATTATAAGCAAATTCAATGTGAGGCAAGCATTCTTCCCATATTTTCTTGTTATTCCTCAAAACAGCCCTAAGCATAGTAGACAAAGTTCTATTGACTACTTCAGTTTGTCCATCAGTTTGGGGGTGACAAGTAGTACTAAAAAGCAGTTTAGTCCCCAACTTAGCCCATAAACATCTCCAAAAGTGGCTAAGAAATTTGGTATCACGATCTGAAACAATAGTATTTGGCACACCATGCAAGCGAATAATTTCACGAAAGAACAAATCAGCAACATTAGCAGCATCATCACTTTTATGACATGGTATAAAGTGTGCCATTTTCGAGAACCTATCCACGACAACAAATATGCTATCCCTCCCCTTCTTTGTTCGAGGTAAACCCAAAACAAAGTCCATAGATATATCCTCCCATGGAACACTAGGTACAGGCAAAGGCATATATAAACCATGAGGATTGAGTCGTGACTTAGCTTTTTGACATGTAGTGCAGCGAGCAACAAAGCGCTCAACATCCCGTCTCATCTTTGGCCAAAAGAAATGTGTAGCAAGTACATCCTCCGTCTTCTTTACGCCAAAGTATCCCATTAATCCTCCTCCATGAGCCTCCTGCAACAACAAAAGACGAACGGAGCTAGCTGGAATGCATAGCTTGTTAGCACGAAACACAAATCCATCGTTAACGACGAACTTGTTCCATGTTCTCCCTTATTTACAATTCTATAATACATCTTTAAATTCAGCATCATGCACATATTGATCTTTGATGGTCTCCAAACCAAATATTTTAAAGTCAAGTTGTGAAAGCATAGTATAACGACGAGACAATGCATCAGCAATAACATTTTCTTTACCCTTCTTGTGTTTAATGACATAAGGGAAAGTCTCAATGAATTCAACCCATTTAGCATGTCTACGGTTCAGTTTGGCTTGACTTTTAATATGTTTCAAAGATTCATGATCAGAATGAATAACAAATTCTTTGGGCCATAAATAATGTTGCCATGTTTCCAAAGTCCGAACAAGAGCATATAATTCCTTATCATAAGTAGAGTAATTCAGACTAGGCCCACTCAATTTTTCAGAAAAGTATGCAACAGGTTTGCCATCTTGTAATAACACACCTCCTAATCCAATTCCACTAGCATCACATTCAAGCTCAAAAGTCTTATTAAAATCAGGAAGTTGGAGTAAAGGAGCATGTGTTAACTTATCTTTCAACACCGTGAAGGCTTCTTCCTGTGCGGTACCGCAAACAAAAGGCACATCCTTCTTTGTAAGCTCGTTGAGAGGTGCAGCAATGGTACTGAAATCTCTCACAAAACGCCTATAGAAACCAGCGAGGCCAAGGAAACTCCTCACTTTGCTTTGTTGAATTTGCGGTTGCATCGTCGTGTCAAGTTGCTGGTCTTAGCGTCTAGTTCTTTAGAGTTTCGGGTTCTATTCACAAGTTGTCACGCCGCCGCCGCACCATCATCATCGCCCCTACCGTATACCACCACAGCTTATCTGCTATTTCTCTGAGTCCATATACCACCACCGATCCGAGTCCATATACCACCACCGATCCGAGTCCATATACCACCACCAGTCCGAGTTCCACCAGATTCATCTCTGCCACCAGTCCTAGTCCGAGTCCAGTATTTATTCCTTTATTTTGGAGTTCCAGATCACGCGATACTACGAGTCGTGAACAAGTCGGATTCCCCAATTTTCGTGCTACCCGCAGAAGAAAAATAGTTAACGACGAACTTGTTCCATGTTCTCCCTTCTTTACAATTCTGCAATACATCTTTAAATTCAGCATCATGCACATATTGATCTTTGATGGTCTCCAAACCAAATATTTTAAAGTCAAGTTGTGAAAGCATAGTATAACGACGAGACAATGCATCAGCAATAACATTTTCTTTACCCTTCTTGTGTTTAATGACATAAGGGAAAGTCTCAATGAATTCAACCCATTTAGCATGTCTACGGTTCAGTTTGGTTTGACTTTTAATATGTTTCAAAGATTCATGATCAGAATGAATAACAAATTCTTTGGGCCATAAATAATGTTGCCATGTTTCCAAAGTCCGAACAAGAGCATATAATTCCTTATCATAAGTAGAGTAATTCAGACTAGGCCCACTCAATTTTTCAGAAAAGTATGCAACAGGTTTGCCATCTTGTAATAACACACCTCCTAATCCAATTCCACTAGCATCACATTCAAGCTCAAAAGTCTTATTAAAATCAGGAAGTTGGAGTAAAGGAGCATGTGTTAACTTATCTTTCAACACCATGAAGGCTTCTTCCTGTGCGGTACCCCAAACAAAAGGCACATCCTTCTTTGTAAGCTCGTTGAGAGGTGCAGCAATGGTACTGAAATCTCTCACAAAATGCCTATAGAAACCAGCGAGGCCAAGGAAACTCCTCACTTGTGTGACCGTTTTGGGCTGCGGCCAACTCTCAATAGCTTCAATCTTGGCTTTATCAACTTCAATTCCCTGTGGAGTAACAACATAGCCAAGAAAAGATACTCGGTCGGTGCAAAAGGTGCACTTCCCAAGGTTACCAAACAAACGTGCATCACATAGAGCAATAAAAACAGCACGTAAATGTTCCAAATGTTCCTCCAAAGATCTGCTATAAATCAATATATCATCAAAGTAAACTACCACAAATCGTCCAATGAAAGCACGTAAAACTTCGTTCATTAATCTCATGAAAGTACTAGGTGCATTAGTTAACCCAAAAGGCATGACTAACCACTCATATAAACCGAACTTAGTTTTAAATGCTGTTTTCCATTCATCTCCCAATTTCATACGAATTTGATGGTATCCACTACGCAAATCAACTTTGGAGAATATTGTAGAGCCACTCAATTCATCAAGCATATCATCTAGCCTAGGAATAGGATGACAATAACAAATAGTAAAATTATTAATGCCTCTACAATCAACACACATACGCGACGTACCATCCTTTTTTGGCACTAGTATAATAGGAACAGCACAAGGACTAAGAGATTCGCGTATATAACCTTTGTCAAGCAGCTCCTGTACTTGACGCATAATCTCCTTCGTCTCCTCTGGATTGGTACGGTATGGCGCACGGTTTGGCAACGAAGCACCGGGAATTAAGTCAATCTGATGCTCAATCCCGCGAATAGGTGGTAATCCCGGTGGCACGTCTTGTGGAAAGACGTCAGCGAACTCCTGCAAAATGTTAGTGACAGCAGGAGGCAAAGAGGAAGGCACGTCCTCGAATGAAAATAACGCCTCTTTGCACACAAAAGCATAGCAAACAGATTTGCTGAAATCTAGCTCATCAATATCAGATTTGGTGGCAAGTAAACATGCACTTTTCAATTTAATTTCAGAAGCAACACTAGATGGTTTATTATTAGGCTTCATTTGTTGCTCAAATTCTTTTGCCACAATCTGATTTTCAGTCTTATTTTTCTCCTGTTTTGCTTTACTAGCTCTATTAATATCATCTTTCAAAATAGAATCAGGAGTCATAGGAAGCAAAGTAATATGTTTATCCTTATGAACAAGAGTATACTAATTGTTTCTACCATGGTGTACAGAATTTTTATCAAATTGCCATGGTCTACCAAGTAATAATGAACATGCTTGCATGGGTACCACATCACAATCAACATAATCAGCATATGTAGAGATACTAAAATGCACACAAACAGTACGTGTTACCTTAACCTTGCCGCTGTTGTTGAACCATTGGATATAGTAAGGATGTGGATGTGGTCTTGTGGTGAGAGATAGCTTCTCCACCATCTCCATGCTAGCCAAGTTGTTGCAGCTCCCTCCATCTATGATGACGTGAACAGAACGTTCCTTCACAACTCCCTTTGTATGGAACAGATTATGCCTCTGATTTTGCTCAGCTTGTGTGATCTACACACTCAAAACACGTTGAGCAACTAAACATTCATACCTGTCAGCGTCTTCAGGAGCCATGTATTGCGTCTCATGATCAGAATCATCTCCACCGTGTTCTTCACTTATAATAAGAGCCAAAGTCTCCTCATCATAGTCACTAGCGGACTCATACCCACCATCCTCAGTAGCAATCATAACACGCGGAGATTGGCATTCTCTCGCATAATGACCTCTTCCCTTACAACGATGACAAATAATATCATGTGTGTGCCCTGTTGATGCCATAGATGAAGAAGAGCTTTGGGCAGGCCCAGAAGGTGTACTCTTGGTAGATGGTGGTGGTGGTGCCTGTTTTCTTGTATCTCGGTTGGAATTGGCGGCTGAAGTCAGTGGTGCCGCAGTAGGAAGTGTGGGAGTAGAGGAGGCACGCGGTGTCCATGATGAAGATCGACCTGCAGAAAAATTAGTTCGCGCCAATGCATGTCGATCCTGCACTTCACGTTCAGCTTTACAAGCAAGATGGAATAAACGAGTGATATTATTATACTCCTTATACTCTAGAATGCTCTGAATCTCTCTATTTAATCCACCCATAAAACGTGCAAGCATAGCTTCATTCTCCTCAACAATACCACATCTAATCATGCCAGTTTGTAATTCCTGATAATATTCTTCTACAGAATTTTTTCCTTGTCTTAAGCGCTGCAATTTTTGAAGTAATTCACGTTGATAATATGGTGGAACCCAACGAGTACGCATAGCAGTTTTCAAAGCAGCCCACGTGATAGAGGCGAGGGTATCCCGATCTTTCGATGAGATGATAGCTATCGTTTTTGGTAGAGTAGACTTTGACGATCCGACTACGAACGTGCGAGGACGTCGCGCCTTAGCAATCGCTAAACCAACTCCGAGAGGTTATTGACCACGCCGGAGCACAATCAACCTGACCACGAGGGTCTATCTCCTGCAAGCAAACGAAGAACAAGCAAGAAACTAAGATTTGCAATCTGGATATCGCGAATATAAGATGAAAGCTTTATTGATCAAGGTGGGGTTCTGTGACGTCTTGGTCTGGTCGTTGAACACAAACGAAGTACGCGAAGTTGCAGCTATGGCGAACTTTTAATCTAAACAAAACCCAAAGTCTAAACGGTGCCCTAAGGGCTGTATATATGGAGGAAGAGGAGGGGATTTCGTGGCCCTTGAAGGAGGGGTCTGAAACCAACCCTATCTCTTGTTTCCCCACACATACGGACTCTAAAAACAGCCTTTACTCAAGTATTTCGAAATTACATGGGCCTGGCCCAATAATAAGGTGACGCAACACCTATAATAGCCTCTGGACGAAATTTATGAAGTGGCATCTTGTATATTTCGTCCAAGGCTTCCTGCACTCATTATGGTGGCTTCAAAGTCCTGAAATCATCACTTGTAACTCCGTTCTTGTTCCCCTTGCGCATGCCATCATCTCCATGCTTGAACTTGCTCCAAGGTTCCTCTTTCTTGTCCAAGCTAGGCCCTTCATTTGTAAGCAAAACAAATGTATCCAATTTAGGCAGCATCATATTCTCATGAACATTAGAATCATTACCAAGAAACGAAAGTACCTGATAATTTAATTGGCGTGCGCGAGCTCTAGTAATTGGTCCAGTATGTATAGCAGCAGGGGCTGTGGGTGTAACAACGGTATTGATGTCCTCATCACCACGTAGCTGGAATAGGATATAATCTACAATGTTTTCAGACCACCATACACATGCAAAACTAGTAAAAGCACAAACAGCAGCAGCAACACGTCTGTCCTCGGGATATTGTAAACATGTAAAACGTTGTTCAGTTTCTAACTCCCAAGTAAGATATATATCAGGAACATATCTACCCTCAAATGGTGGAATATTCAATTTCAGTTTAGGAAGATGGTCATGATCTCGTACCTGAGCTGGTAATGCAGCCCTACCATTGCGATTATTGGCATGTGGACGACCTGGTGCTGGTACGTAGTTCTGATTTTGATCAACCTCATCCTCGTAATCGCCCGCATAATCGTCCTCCTCAGCGGCAGCAGGAGCCATAGAAGAATCAACAGTAGGTGCAGCGGCACCAGAAATTTGACCAGGCTCAAGGGGAACGCGTTGTGCTCGTCCCACTTGATTTGGAAGGCGACGTTGTTGTTGTTGTAGAGGTACGACAGGTGCAGCCGGCGGTGGTTGTGGAAGACGCGCGAGCAATTCATTAAACTTGTTATCGAGCTTTGTTTCGAACGTCTTCTCAATTCCATCTATCTTCTCCATGGCCTCTTCAAATCTATTTAGCACATCTTGCACCTGTCCACTCATCATTTGCTGAAATTTATCATGTAGTTGTTTGTTCGTCATGTTCTCCCAATCAGTCTCATCGGCTTGTGATCCTGCCATGGTTAGCAGCAATAGAAACACACAAAAATATGATCCTACAGACTACTAGGAAGTGGTGGTGGTGGTGTATCACAAATTCGTCAAGCGAATCTCAAATGCTTACCAGTTTTTACCCAGCAGCAGGTGGTGATCGGCCACCGTTGTAGTCAAAACTCTCAAAGATTGGACAGAGCGATTGCCAGGTGGTGTCAAACGCACGACGTAGATGTATGGGGAGCTGGGAAGGCTTATGATATAGTAGCAAAAATGTCAGCAATAATCAATTCAGAGATGCAAAGTTGAATAAACGCTCAACGACGGTACTGTGCTGGTCCTAGGCTAGACCGTACTAGAGAGGCGAGCCTAGAACACTAATAAAATCACGGCGCGGCACGTAAACAAGGGAAGAGCACACTCTAAAAAAATCGGTTTTTTTTTTGCGCTGTTTTTTTTTGCGCTCCTCTTTTTTTTTTTGCAAAAAATCACTATAATGGTGAGTGTCTCAAAACTCTTCCCAAGTCAAACTAACAGGATTGGCACGAAAAAAAAATTGACAATTTTTTTTTTCAGAAATCAGGGCAGCGACGACGAAAAAGTGCGACAAAAAATCACTATGATGGCGAGTGTCTCAAAACGCTCCCTCGGACCTAAAAATAGGATAGGGAAAAAATATTTTTGACTGCCAAAATTTTGGCCTAAAAACTGCCCGGGGGTCTCCAGACTTTTTTTTCCGAAACCTACTCAGGGAAGGAAACACGAATCGGAAACTAGATGGATCTCGAAAACAAACCTAATATGAAAAGAACTCGGATTGGTGGTGGATATATGGTGGTGGATATATGGTGGTGGTATATGGCAGCGGTGGTGGTATATGGTAGCGGTGGTGGTATATGGATACGGATCGGTGGTGGTATATGGATACAGATCGGTGATGGTATATGGATTCAGAGCGGTGGCGGATAAGCGGTGGTGGTAGATGGCAGGGGCGATGATGATGGTGCGGTGGCGGCGTGACAACTTATGACCAGAACTCGAAACTCTAAAGGACTAGACGCTAAGACCAGAACTAGACACGACGATGCAACCGCAAATTCAACAAAGCAAAATCCCTAAAAAGATTATGCAAAGGCTCAGATTGGTTCGGATATGATGAACTAACCCTAATTTTTTTTGGCTTTTTCGTGGACTGTAGGTATGAAGAACAGACTCGATCTAAACTACGAAAAACTGTAAAATCTCACCGAGCAACCTGAAAATCTGATACCACTTGATAGAGGCGAAGGTGTCCGGATGTTTTGATGAGATGGTGGCTATCGTTTTCTGTGGGAGTCGACCTTGACGATCCGACTACGAACGTGCGGGACGTCGCGCCTTAGCAATCGCTAAACCAACTTCCAAGGGGTTATTGACCACGCTGGAGCACGATCAACCTGACCACGAGGGTCTGTTTCCTGCGAGCAAACGAAGAACAAGCAAGAAACTGAGATTGCAATCTGGATATTGCGAATATAAGAGGAAAGCTTTATTAATGAAGGTGGGGTTCTGTGACGCCTTTGTCTGGTCATTGAACGAAGTACGCGAAGTTGCAGCTATGGCGAACTTTTAATCTAAACAAAACCCAAAGTCTAAACGGTGCCCTAAGGGCTGTATATATGGAGGAAGAGGAGGGGATTTCGTCGCCCTTGAAGGAGGGGTCCGAAACCAACCCTATCTCTTGTTTCCCCACACATACGGACTCTAAAAACAGCCTATACTCAAGTATTTCGAAATTACATGGGCCTGGCCCAATAATAAGGTGACGCAGCACCTATAATAGCCTCTGGACGAAATTTATGAAGTGGCATCTTGTATATTTCGTCCAAGGCTTCCTGCACTCATTATGGTGGCTTCAAAGTCATGAAATCATCACTTGTAACTCCGTTCTTGTTCCCCTTGTGCATGCCATCATCTCCATGCTTGAACTTGCTCCAAGGTTCCTCTTTCTTGTCCAAGCTAGGCCCTTCATATTCTCATGAACTTTAGAATCATTACCAAGAAACGAAAGTACCTGATATTTTAATTGGCGTGCGCGAGCTCTAGTAATTGGTCCAGTATGTATAGCAGCAGGGGTTGTGGGTGTAACAATGGTATTGATGTCCTCATCACAAACTGAAGTAGTCAATAGAACTTTGTCTACTATGCTTAGGGCTGTTTTGAAGAATAACAAGAAAATGGGGGAAGAATGCTTGCCTCATATTGAATTTGCTTATAATTGTTCGTTGCATTCTACTACTAAGATGTGCCCTTTTGAAATTGTATATGGTTTCCTACCTCGTGCACCTATTGATTTGTTGCCTCTTCCATCTTCGGAGAAGGTTAATTTTGATGCTAAACAATGTGCTGAATTGATCTTAAAAATGCATGAGTTAACTAAGGAGAACATTGAGCGTATGAATGCTAAATATAAACTTGCTGGAGATAAGGGTAGAAAACATGTTGTGTTTGCACCTGGAGATCTTGTTTGGTTACATTTGCGTAAGGATAGATTTCCTGATTTACGCAAATCAAAGCTAATGCCACGTGTTGATGGTCCTTTTAAGGTGTTAGAGAAAATAAATGATAATGCATATAAACTTGAGCTGCCTGCAGATTTTGGGGTTAGTCCCACTTTTAACATTGCAGATTTGAAGCCTTATTTGGGTGAGGAAGATGAGCTTCCGTCGAGGACGACTTCATTTCAAGAAGGGGAGGATGATGAGGACATCAATACCATTGTTACACCCACAGCCCCTGCTGCTATACATACTGGACCAATTACTAGAGCTCGCGCACGCCAATTAAATTATCAGGTACTTTCGTTTCTTGGTAATGATTCTAATGTTCATGAGAATATGATGCTGCCTAAATTGGATACATTTGTTTTGCTTACAAATGAAGGGCCTAGCTTGGACAAGAAAGAGGAACCTTGGAGCAAGTTCAAGCATGGAGATGATGGCATGCGCAAGGGGAACAAGAACGGAGTTACAAGTGATGATTTCAGGACTTTGAAGCCACCATAATGAGTGCAGGAAGCCTTGGACGAAATATATAAGATGCCACTTCATAAATTTCGTCCAGAGGCTATTATAGGTGCTGCGTCACCTTATTATTTGGCCAGGCCCATGTAATTTCGAAATACTTAAGTATAGGCTGTTTTTAGAGTCCGTATGTGTGGGGAAACAAGAGATAGGGTTGGTTTCGGACCCCTCCTTCAAGGGCCACGAAGTCCCCCCCCCCTCTTCCTCCATATATACAGCCCTTAGGGCACCGTTTAGACTTTGGGTTTTGTTTAGATTAAAAGTTCGCCATAGCTGCAACTTCGCGTACTTCGTTTGTGTTCAACGACCAGACCAAGACGTCACAGAACCCCACCTTGATCCATAAAGCTTTCATCTTATATTCGCAATATCCAGATTGCAAATCTTAGTTTCTTGCTTGTTCTTCGTTTGCTTGCAGGAGATAGACCCTCGTGGTCAGGTTGATTGTGCTCCGGCGTGGTCAATAACCTCTCGGAGTTGGTTTAGCGATTGCTAAGGCGCGACGTCCTCGCACGTTCGTAGTCGGATCGTCAAAGTCTACTCCACCAAAAACGATAGCTATCATCTCATCGAAAGATCGGGACACCCTCGCCTCTATCACTTCTTTATTATATTTGCCTTCACGATCTATTTTTATTTGCTTTTATTTTTAGATCTATTAATCCGAAAATATAAAAATACCTTGCAACAATTTATTATTATTTATTTTATCTTGCGTTCCTGCGAGATCTATTTATCCAATCTACTACATTTTTACCTATCTTTTTACCCGTGAGGGATTGACAACCCCTCTCTTACGTCGGGTTGCAAGTATTTCTTCTTTGTGTGCAGGAGCTGTTTACGTGGTGTTGCATGGTTCTCCTACTGGTTCGATAACCTTGGTCTCATCACTGAGGGAAATACCTACCGTAGATGTGCTGCATCATCCCTTCCTCTTTGAGGAAATACCGACGTAGTTCAAGCCGCATCAAAAGGAATTTCGGACGCCGTTGCCGGGGAGACATCATCAACATCTATCAGGTTCCTAATCACAAATCTTATCTCCTTGCAATTTACAATATTTGCCTTTTGCCTCTCATTTTCATCTCCCCCACTTCACAAAAATTTGCCTTTTTTTCGTCCTCTTTTTCGTTCGCCTTTTTCTCGTGAGATCTCTTGTTTGCTATCTCTACTTGTGTTACAATGTGCCTTCTATTTGCTTGCATCTTTGCTTGCTAAAAATCTATTGATATGGATACTCATCCACTTGATAATCTTTTCAAAAGATCCAATTATGATGAACCAATTGATAGTGAATTGAATTCACTAGATTATGTTTATGAAGTTTTGCTTGAGATTTATGAATCTGAAAATTGTGATGAAGTGTTAAACGAAGAAATTTATAAAGTGATTCTTGATAGCTCCTTGAATGAAAAACATGATTGCAATGATATTATTATAAATTCTATTAATGACAATTGTGTTAGTGATATGCAAAACCCCAAGCTTGGGGATGCTTGTTATGTTATGTCCACTACTGATTGCAATGATCATGATTGGGGTCATTCTTCTTATGATCTTGAAAATTTATTTAAGCCTCATGATGAATATGATATTCATAATAATGTTTGCAATAATATTGAAAGTGGGTTTGGAAGAGTGTCAACTTTAGGTTAAAAAAATCCCACATATTTGGAGAGTGTTCAATCTTACAATTTTTTTGATGAAAGTGGGTTTGGAGAGGTCATGACTTTAGTTGATGTTAATCCCACTATCTTGGTAGATTATAAAACTTTTATGCATGTGGATCATGAAGAGAAAATTTTATATGATAGCTATATTGTTGAATTTGATTACGATCTTACATGTAATTATTACAGAGGAAAATATGGTTGTAGAAATTTTCATGTTACTAATTTACCTCTCGTTATGTTGAGATTGCTATTGTTTCTTTCTTCTTCCTTGAATATGCTATATATTTCTTGTCTTGATAATTTGTTTGCTTATAAAATACCTATGCATCAGAAGTATGTTAGACTCAAATGTGTTTGTCACATGTATTATGATGCTATCTTTGTGTTTCAATTCTTATCTCTCATGTGAGCATCAATAAAATCGCATGCCTAGCTAGGGGCATAAAACGATAGCACTTGTTGGGAGGCAACCCAATGAATAAAATTTATTTTTGCCTTTTTCTTTCTGTTCTTGAGTGTTTGCACAATTATGCTACTGTTATGATTTTGTTTTTTATGTTTTAATTAGTGTTTGTGCCAAGCAAAGCCTTTGCGATAGCTTTGGTGATAGTTGATTTGATCTTGTTGGAAAACAGAAATTTTTGCGTCCAGAAAAATAAGTTTTTAGAATTACATAAGAGACAAAAAATTCTGATTTTTTTACACAAGATTTATATACAAATTTCCTCTGATTTCCTAATTTTTCAATATTTTTGGAGTTACAAAAGTATGAGAACAATTCGCATCTTTACAGACTGTTCTGTTTTTGATAGATTCTGTTTTCTTTGCATTGTGTGCTTATTTTGATGAATCTATGGTTTGTATTGGAGGGTATAAGCCATGGTAAAGTTATAATACAGTAGATATAATGCAATAACAAAATTTTAATGGGTTTTCTACAGTACTTAAAGTAAAGATTGGTTTTCTTATATTAACGGATCTCATGAAGGTTTTGTTGAGTTTTGTGTGATTGAAGTTTTCAAGTTTTGGGTGAGATTACGATGGATGAAGGAATAAGGAGTAAGAAGAGCCTAAGCTTGGGGATGCCCATGGAACCCCAAGCTATTATCCAAAGAGAAGCAAGCAACTAATCTTGGGGATGCCCCGAGTGGCATCCCCTCTTTCTTCTAACGACCATCGGTATTTTACTTGGAGCTATATTTTTATTCGTCACATATCATGAGTTTTGCTTGGAGCGTCTTGTATGATATAAGTCTTTGCTTGTTTTATTTTTAGTCATGAATCCTTGCTGGACACACCTATTTGAGAGAGCCAAAATTATGCTATGACTTGTTAGAATTGCTCTCTATGCTTCACTTAAATCTTTTTGAGCTATGGAATTGCTCTAGTGCTTCACTTATATCTTTTTGAGCATGGTGTGCTTTAGTATTTTTGAAGAAATGCTCTCATGCTTCACTTAGATTTATTTGAGAGTTAGTAAAAATTTTAAGAAATTCTCTCTTGCTTCACTTAGATTATTTTGAGAGAAGGAAATTTTTATGCTCATGTTCTTCACTTAGATTTGTTTGAGCTATCAAAAGCAACATATGAAACTAGTCCCAAAGTGATAAATATTCAAGAGGGATATAATAAAAACTTTCATGAAGATCATTGGACAAAATAAACTTGATTCCTTGTAATAGTTTTGCGATATGATGATATAATATGTGAGTCATGTTGATGAGTAATTATGCTTTACTAAGAATATTGGTGTTCAGGTTTGTGATTCCCTATGCAAGCACGAAAGTCAATAGTTATGCAATGAAATTACATCCTACTTGTGGTGCATTATTCGGTGTTAGTTATGCTTAATGCTCGCTTATGAGATTTTTCGTTTCTTGGTTGGATGCTTCTCAATCTTTTGCTAGCCTTCATTTGCACCAAGTATGATCACTACTTGTGCATCCAAAATCCTTTAAAACAGTTTTGCCACATGAGTCCACTATACCTACCTATATGTGGTATTCTTTTGCCGTTCTAAGCAAATTTGCATGTGCCATCTCTAATTTTCAAAATAATTTTCTCTTTTGTGTGCTCGTACCGCTCATGAAACGGTAGGGGGTGGCTGATATATTTCCATGCTAGATGTGTTATTCTCAAGATGAGTGTTTATTCACTTGTCATTGCACGAGAGTATGGCAAAGGTATTAGGGATGCCCAGTCCTGAAATGAAAAATGAATTTACTTTATGTTGTCAAATAATAAATTCCTTGGAAAGTGTTGGTATGGAAGGCACCCGTGGATACGGTTAGCCATGGAAAGTGAAAGTATGGTGGAAAAAGGAATAAACTTTATTTTCTTTTTGGGAACCGCCTATGATATATCTAGCATGGAAAGTATTGGGAACTACTCGATTGTTTTCGTTGACAGGAAAAGCATGCCACCCAAAATGTTTTTATCTCTGTCTTTTTTGCTTTGAGCTCTGGCACCTCTACAAATCCCTACTTCCCTCTGCGAAGGGCCTTTCTATTTACTTTATGCAATTTTTCTTTTGAGTCTCCATCTTCTCTTATAAAGCACCAACTAAGGGGCACTATGATTGTACTTGAGCATTGGGTGTAGCTAATATGCGAGTGTGTTTCATGAATGGATCAATGATTGAGCATAATGGGCTAGGGATAACTTGCTTTAGTATTGATATTTTGAAAGACATGGTTGCTTGTTGATATGCTTGAGTATTGAAATCTTCATGTCAAAACTAGACTATTGCTTTGAATCATATAAAAGTCCAAATGTCCATGCTACAAAGAAAAGAATATGTGATGAACATGTTAGCCAGCATTCCACATCAAAAATTCTGTTTTTATCATTTACCTACTCGAGGACGAGCAGGAATTAAGCTTGGGGATGCTGATACGTCTCCAATGTATCTATAATTTTTTATTGTTCCATGCTGTTATATTATCATTCTTGGATGTTTTACAATCACTTTATAGCAACTTTGTATCATTTTTTGGGACTAACCTATTGACATAGTGCCCAGTGCCAGTTGCTATTTTTTGCTTGTTTTTTACTTCGCAGAAAATCAATACCAAACGGAGTCCAAACGCAGCGAAACTTTTTGGCAATTTTTTCTGGACCAGAAGACACCTGTTGGGCCAAAGAAGTACCAGAGGGGGCTCCGAGGGGAGCAAAACCCACCAGGGCGCACCTGGGGGCCCAGGCGCGCCCAGGTGTGTTGTGCCCACCTCGGTGGCCTCCCACACCGCCTCTTTGCTCTATAAATACCACAATATTCCAGAAACCCTAGGGAGTTGACGAAAATCAATTCCAGCCGCCGCAAGTTCCAGAACCACCAGATCCAATCTAGAGACCATCACGGAGGGGTTCATCATCCTCATTGGTGCCTCTCCGATGATGCGTGAGTAGTTCATTGTAGACCTACGGGTCCGTAATTAGTAGCTAGATGGCTTCCTCTCTCTCTTTTGATTCTCAATACAATGGTCTCTTGGAGATCTATTTGATGTAACTCTTTTTGTGGTGTGTTTGTTGGGATCCGATGAACTTTGAGTTTATGATCAGATCTATGTTTTTATCCATGAAAGTTATTTGAGTTTCTTTGATCTCTTATATGCATGATTACTTATAGCCTCATATTTCTTCTTTGAATCTTTGGTTTAGTTAGGCCAACTAGATCGATTTTTCTTGCAATGGGAGGAGGTGCTTTGTGATGGGTTCGATCTTACGGTGCTTGATCCCAGTGACAGAAGGGGAACCGACACGTATGTATCGTTGCTATTAAGGATAACAAGATGGGGTCTATTTCTACATAAATAGATCATGTCTACATCATGTCATCGTTCTTATTGCATTACTCCGTTTCTCCATGGACTTAATACACTAGATGCATGCTGGATAGCGGTCGATGTGTGGAGTAATAGTAGTAGATGCAGGCAGGAGTCGGTCTACTAATCTTGGGCGTAATGCCTACGTAATGATCATTGCCTGGATATCGTCATGATTATTTGAAGTTCTATCAATTGCCCAACAGTAATTTGTTTACCCGTCGTATGCTATATTCTCGAGAGAAGCCACTAGTGAAATCTACGGCCCTCGGGTCTCTTCTTTATTATATTTGCCTTCGCGGTCTATTTTTATTTGCTTTTATTTTCAGATCTATTAATCCAAAAATACAAAAATACCTTGCTGCAATTTATTATTATTTATTTTATCTTGCGTTCCCGCGAGATCTATTTATCCAATCTAATACAATTTTACCTATCTTTTTACCCGTGGGGGAATGACAACCCCTCTCTTACGTCGGGTTGCAAGTATTTGTTCTTTGTGTGCAGGAGCTGTTTACGCGGTGTTGCGTGGTTCTCCTACTGGTTCGATAACCTTGGTCTCATCACTGAGGGAAATACCTACCGTAGCTGTGCTGCATCATCCCTTCCTCTTTGGGGAAATACCGACGTAGTTCAAGCCGCATCATGCATGTGAGGAATAAATCGAATTTGGCTGCACTTAATACATGAGAAACATATACAATTGCTATATTTCCTAGTTCTTAATCATGCTTGGTTTGGATAAATGGGTTTTCCATGTGGCTTAAATTAATCTGATGAATCTGCAATGTGCTTATTTTTCATCAACATATTTTACTGATAGCATGCGAACCCTCACTTAACGTGATCACTAACTACCTTATATGTGTTGCAGGAAAATAATGGGAAGCACTGAGGTTTATAATCGAGGTTTGCACATGCATGGTCCTTTCTCTAATAGCACAATATTATGCACTTGCAGGAACCATTCTAATATTTAGGTTTTTAACAATTTGGTCTTGCACATGTAGGTCCTACTGTCAGAGGTTTTAACCCACTGTTCGACCCTTTTTGCATATGGGGAAATGAATTGTCCATGAATATAAGTCAAGTCAAGAAACTCAGAAAGATTGTTAGTATAAAGAAATTAGCGACAAAAAACAACGAGATCTTTGTCTGCACAATGAAGACATCAGTTCACTACAGGATGGTACTAACTATTATACCTTGCCCTTTTTATTCCTTTGCCCCATTTCCAATATAGAGAAGATATTTATGCACATCCTTGTTTTCAGGCCTTTCCAAAGCAGTTCACTAATGATTACCTCTCAAACCACCTGTATGGTCAGGAGGCGAGGAAGGTATTCATACAACACCCACGGTTCAATATTAAAGTGTTCCTGAAGAGGACGAAGGATGGACGGTCAATCATCCACAGGCACTGGCCTAAAGTTGCAAAGACCTTCAACATCAATGAAGGCTTAATATTCGCCTTCCGCTTCAGCAGTTTTCCAGATGAGATTCATCTGTCTATGTACCATCTATGATGCTAATTTCGAAAGGTTATATATGTTGCATGTGAAACTTGGTGCTGGTGCAGTTGTGTAATGGGGTAGCTAAGTGCTGAAGCTATATGATGTTGTACTCTGATGTATTTCAATTATGAAATCCTGCTTCCTTAATATGAAAATGAAATATATTGTGTGCTTAATATGAAATGTCAATTAGATTAATAAATGGATTATTAATAATAGGACAATTAGCCTACTAATGGCCAATTAGCCTGCTAATTGGGTTTTCCTATTGCAAACGGTTATTGAGAAAACACCGTGGGCAATGACCTCAGGCAATGCACACAGTTTCTAGGAATAAACTGTGTTGGATCAATGAACAATCACACACGACATCCTCTTGAAAACTGTTTGCGTTAGGCCACCTTGCGCAAACGTTTACCACATAAAAAGTGTATGTGATGGATAGCCTTTGCCACACAGTATCTTCTGCGCACTGTGTGTGATGCATTCAATAACGCAAACGATAAAATTGTTAATATCATCTGCAATGGCAACGCTATCACAAACGATTTAATGGGGAAAATTGTGTGTGATGTACCTGTGAACGGAAACGTTTTCCTTGGAGTGACTGTGTGGGATGTATATACGGACGAAAACATACTTCTTGGATTAACTGTGTGGGATGTACGTACTAACGGAAACGTATTCTTGGATTGACTGTGTGGAATGTACATATGAACAAAAACGTTTAGCCGGGACTGACTGTGTGGGATGTACTTACGACCGGAAACGATTTGGCCTGTATAATTGTATTTTTTAGCACAACTGTATGTATAACCGTACTTGATCGCTCACCCGTCACACACGACCTCATTTTGCCGAGCTTGTGTGCCAAGAGGGCCTATCCCCGACGGTTTCTGGGTCATGTGGGAAGGACCCCCCTATCACAGTCACTCACTTGGCGACGGTTCAGAACGCCGTCGCAGAAAGGGGTTAAAAACCGTTTGTATAGCACCTCGTTGTACCAGTGTCATTCTCCATCTTCCTCTTTTTTTCCCGCATCTTGAAATATTCTTCGGTGTTGACAACGCTTTCTCTAAGCCTACCTCTGTTCTCTTCCTCCTACATGCTCCAGAGCTTTGCTAGGCACATTTTCAAAGACTGTGGCCACTCTTGATCAACCCACTCCAGGTAAGAACACTTCCGTTCATCCTATAATATTTAAAACTAGATCAGTAACAATTGTAGGGGAAATGGGTTTCTAGCAACATAGAAAATTACCAAATACATATTTTGAAAAACTGAAGAAACAGGTTAATTATGAAATATCTTCTCAAAAAGATCAATCTGCAAATGAATTAATTGCTACTTAGACAACAACCAAATTCTGAAACATCAGAAGCTATAATTAACTACAACAATGCTACAAGTTCTTAGTCATGTACTATAAATAACAAATTGAACATTTTATGAGGAAGCTAAATATAACTGCAACAGCATAGCGACAGTGTTTGGATGACATCAAATTGATACTAACATGTGTGTACATGCACAAATTTAGTAACATAGAACTAATAGCACTAAGGCCGTCCACTATGTATGCCAAAACCGGTGTCAAGAAAACTGTTGCTACATTTGGCACCAGTGCCCTGCACTGGCGAGCCGATGCAGCGAAAAAAAACAGGGAACCGGACTCCGAAGCACCTAGTTGCTCCGATGCCCAGTACCTTCGTGTCATAAAGATTTAGTATTTTACTGCTTGGCTGCTCGGATGTGTGGACCAAAGTTGGCTGCACAAACTACTGAAGTGCCAAATAATTTTCTAATGGCACCGCTGATGAGATGGCAACATTTTTAGATACTACGTACAAACTATGACACTGTCTTAACATCCAGAATAACATAGCACAGTGACAGTGTCTGAATCACATCTAACAAATGATTTGTAACAACGAAAGTGGGGCTAACCTTATCTGCACATTCCAGAAATTTCCCCCCATTGTCCACAGATTCAAACGCAACTAACTTCACGCATGGAGATTGATGGTGACAACAAGCAGGCAGATCTTCAGCCACCCCGCTCCATTCGTTGCAACTGATGGTCCTAGGGAGCTACAAGAGGAAGAAATGACTCAAATCGACCGCCGGGTTAAAATCCTTCATTCCAAGTCATAACCCAAGAGAGAGAAGAGAGGCATACCCGGGTGGTGAAAGAGTCATCGGAGGAGGAGGAACCGCTGGAGAGGTCATTGAAGAAGACCATGCCGACCCTGGTGGTAGGATGCGAGACGGCGAGAGCGAGGAAGCAAGCAAGGAAGATGCTATAGCTTCGGAAGGAAGGAAGGAGGAAGCAGGAGAAATGTGACTTGTGGTCGGGGAGAAAAGGGGGTGGGGAAGGTGATGTAGGGTGGAAACCCTAGGGCCGATCTTTCACGATTGGAGCGGGTCCTACGAAGAACATGAGGAGAAACACGAGGGAAAACGAGAGAAATCACTCAAACCAACAAGATTCTATTACACATGTGCTAGATCCTCGAAACACAAAGAGATACACGATCCGAATCCAACAAAGGACGATACATAGGGTAACCGGTTCTTCTCCGTGAGGAGGTCTTGAGTTCTTCCCGTTAGGGGTCTTGAATCCAAGTGGATCTTCTCCGTAGAGGCACGGTCTCTCTCGGAGGAGTAGATCCGGATGGATGAGCAAGGCTCTATCTCACAAATGAGCTATCAGTTTGCTGACCCTAGAAAGAGGGAGGAGGAGGAGTATATACAGTCTAGGTGGGCGAAGGGGTACATGGGCATCGGCCCTTTACACTGTGCGCAGACAGGGGAAGCAGGACGTCCGGGCGTCGGGCCGGATGTCCGAGCCTTCACGAGTCGCCGGATGTCCGGGCGCTCAGGCCGGATGTCTAGGCTGGTGCTTTGGCTCGCTGGTTAGGCGCGGGCCGGATGTCCGGCAGCTCGCGTCGGGCCGGATGTTCGGGCCTCTGGCCGGATGTCCGGGCTGACGAGGGTAGCTCCTGGAGGTTCTGTGACGGGGCATCGGATGTCCGGAGGAGGCGCCGGATTTCCGGGCTTGTCGGGTCGGATGTCCGGGGCCTGGCCGGATGTCCGGGCCCTGTAGCTGGTCGGCTGGGCTGTTACTGTGGTAGGTGCTCCAGGGGCCGGATGTCCGGGGCTTGGGGCCGGATGTCCGGGTCCTGGAGACCTCTTCGGATCCTTCCGTCATTTCTCTTCTTCCGTGAACTTGGGGACTTGTCCGTCTTCACGTCCATCTTCACGAGGGCCTTCTTGGTACCTGATCATGCACAACATTCTGGACTTAGGTAGTAGCCATGTCTCGAGTGGATGAAATGTAATATCACTAAGGAAAGAAGTCACCTCGGTCTCGAGAGCTCTAGCTCGTGCTCATGTCATAGGTCCTCTTGGCACTTGGTGAGACGGTGGTAGGTCCATGGGGATGACCGTAGGATGCTCCGCGTCATCTCCCCCCCCCCTTGGGAAAGATCCAACCTCAGATCGAAATCCTCATCACCATGGTAGGGAGAGAGATCTTTGATGTTGAAGATGTCGCTCATGGTGTACTTGTCACGTGGGATGTCGACCTTGTACGCGTTGTTGTTGTAGCGTTCAAGCACCTTGAAGGGTCCATCGGCTCGTGGTAGAAGTTTGGACTTGCGTTCATTGGGGAAGTGGTCCTTGCGAAGGTGTAGCCACACAAGATCTCCAATGTTGAATACCATGGGTTGCTTGTTGACGTTGAGCTTGGTCGCAAGTCGTTGTACTTGGCGCTCGATGGCGTGCCTTGTATCTTCATGCATCTTCTTGAGGTAGCTCACTCGGGCACTCGCGTCCATGTTGATGCGCTCTTGTAGTGGTAGAGGAAGAATGTCCAATGGTGACAACGGGTTGAAATCGTAGACGACCTCGAAGGGGGACTTGCCGGTAGTCGAATGTCTTGCGCGGTTGTAGGCGTACTCGGCGATGGGTAGGCACTCCTCCCACTCCTTGATGTTCTTCTTGATCAACACGCGTAGTAGAGTGGAGAGTGTTCGGTTCGTCACCTCCGTTTGGCCGTCGGTTTGAGTATGGTATGCCAAAGAGAACAAGAGCTTGATTACGAGCTTGGCGCATAAAGTCTTCTAGAAATAGCTCAAGAACTTGACGTCGCGGTCCAAGACAATCGTCTTTGGTACTCCATGTAGGCGCAAGATTTCCCTACAAAAAAGATTTGCAACATGTGAAGCATCGTCTATCTTGTTGCATGGTATAAAATGTGCCATTTTAGAGAATCGGTCCACAACAACAAACACGGAATCCTTTCCATTTTTTGTTCTAGGCAAACCAAGCACAAAATCCATGCTAATATCTTCCCATGGGTGGTATGGAATAGGAAGTGGCATATATAGACCATGGGATTGAGCTTTAGACTTAGCTTTGCGGCATGTAGAGCACCGGTTGGTGAAGCGTGAAACGTCGCGGAACATCTTGGGCCAAAAATAGTTCTTGGAGAGCGTGGCGAATGTCTTGTCACGTCCAAAGTGTCCCATTAGTCCTCCTCCATGAGATTCTTGCAAAAGTAACAAACGAAGAGAAGACTCGGGAATGCATAGTTTGTTAGCTCTCATAAGATAATCATCTTTGATGTAATAGCGTTCCCAAGACGTATGCATCAAACATTTGGCATAAGGGATAGCAAAAGTAGGATCATGCGCATACAAGTCTTTTATGTGCTCAAAACCAATGACATTCACTTCAAGTTGGGTAACAAGCATGCATTTGCGGGAAAGCGCATCCGCCACAACATTCTCCTTGCCCTTAATGTACTTGATGACATACGGAAATGACTCAATGAATTCACTCCACTTAGCATGACGCTTGTTCAACTTAGTTTGACCCTTAAGATACTTAAGTGTTTCATGGTCGGTATGAATGACAAATTCATGAGGGCGAAGATAATGTTCCCACTCACGCAAAACTCGCACTAAAGCATATACTCTTTTTCATAGATGGGGTAATTGAGTTGCGCTCCGGAAAGTTTCTCACTAAAGTAAGCAATTGGGCGCTTTTCTTGCGTTAACACACCTCCTATGCCATTACCGCTAGCATCGCAATGAATTTCAAAGGGTTTGTCAAAGTTGGGTAATGCAAGCACGGGAGCATGAGTAAGCAAATTCTTAAGCTCATTGAATGCAGTATCTTGGGATGGTCCCCAAACAAAAGGTGCATTTTTCTTACTCAAAGCATGTAAAGGTGAAGCAATGGTGCTAAAATCCTTCACAAATCTACGATAGAAACCGGCTAAACCAAGAAAACTACACACTTGTTGCAAGTTGGTTGGTTGGGGCCAAGTTTTAATAGCATTGATCTTAGATTCATCTACATGAACACCCTTAGAAGACACAACGAAACCCAAGAAAACAAGCTTATCAACACCGAAAAGGCATTTGTCCATATTAGCATAAAGGCGCTCTTTTCTAAGAGTTTGCAACACTGTTCTAAGATGGGTGACATGATCTTTGAGAGATTTGCTAAAGATAAGAATATCGTCAAAATAAACCACAACAAATACACCAATATAGGGTCGAAGAACAAAATGCATGACTCTCATGAAAGTACCGGGTGTTTCGGATAAACAAGCCATTCATATAAGCCAAGTTTGGTCTTAAATACGGTTTTCCATTCATCACCTTCTTGGATGCGTATTTGATAGTAGCCACTTTTAAGATCAATTTTAGAGAAAATAGTGGCTCCGCTAAGCTCATCTAGCATATCATCTAGGCGTGGGATAGGGTAATGATAACGCACGGTAATAGCATTGATAGGACGACAATCGGAACACATGCGAAATGTACCATCTTTCTTGGGGACAAGGATTACCGGGACGGCACATGGGCTCAAGCTTTCACGTACATGGCCGTTGTCGATGAGTTGTTGTACTTGCCGTTGAATCTCCTTGGTTTCCTTGGGGTTGACGCGATAGGGAGCCTTGTTAGGAAGAGGTGCTCCGGGGATGAGGTTGATGCGGTGTTCGATGCCTCGTAGAGGAGGTAGACCCGGAGGTAGCTCATCGGGGAAAACATCTTGAAATTCCTGCAGTAGAGAAGATAACACTAAAGGTAGATTGTGAGAGTTGTTAGTTTTGGGTGCCTCATCCTTGCACAAAAGGACATAGTGCATAATACTTGATGGGTTCTCACACACTTCTCTCATCTCACGTTTGGTGGCAAAGAGGAGTAGGTTTTTCTTGTCGCTCATCGTGGAGGCACTCGATTTGGGCTTGTGGCGCTCACTCTCTTTATGGTGGTTCGCTCTCTCACTATTCTCTCCACGATGGGTGGCTTTCTTGTCGGCGATCACTTGACTTGGAGACATAGGTCGTAGCACGTACTCCTTCCCTTTCATCTTGAAGCTATAGTGATTCGTCCGCCCGTTCTGGATGACACCTCGGTCAAATTGCCATGGCCGTCCAAGGAGGAGGTGGCAAACGGACATTGGAACGACATCACATTCCAAAGTGTCTTCGTAAGCTCCGATGTTGAATGAAACTTGCACCATATGCTCGACTTTGATAGTGCCAGAGTCACTTAGCCATTGAACCTTGTAAGGGTGCGGGTGCTTCACCTTGAGTAATTGGAGCTTGGAGCATAGTTCTTCACTTGCCAAGTTATGACAACTTCCTCCATCGATGATGACCTTCACGGACCTTCCATTGATGCCGGCCTTGGTGTGGAAGATATGGCATCTTTGGTCTTCTTCTTGTTGATGTTGAAGAGTCAAGACCTTAGAGACAACAAGAGCAGGGCTCGGATCTTCGTCACAAAAGACTTGGTCGTCTTCATCGTCGTTCACTTGCTGGTGCATGGCCACTTGCTCAAGGGCTTCTATTTCGCCTTCACTCATTGAGTCGTATGTACCATCATCGTTGAAGATCATGGTGCGTTTGTTGGTACATTCGAAGGACTTGTGGCCTTGGCCACCGCATGTGAAACACTTGAGTGAACTTGTCTTGATGGTCTCATCGGTTGGAGTAGATGATGATGAAGCTCGCGGCTTGAAGTTGCTTGTAGTAGGAGGACGGCTTGAAGTTGTCGAAGTTTTCTTGTAATTGGACTTGTCGCCATTGCTTGTAGAAGGCTTGGTTGAGGTAGACGATGTTGGAGTCGTTGAAGCTCGGGTGTTGGAGAAGCCATAGGACTTGGATGAGAACTTGGCATACTTGAAGTCATCTTGCACTTGACATTCCGCCTTGGTAGCTTGATGCACTAGCTCAATGAGGTTTGAGTATGGTTGGAAGTCAGTGATCTTCTTGATAGGATGATTGAGTCCATTCAAGAAACGTGCCATAGTTTGCTCATCATCTTCCGTGACATTGGCTCGTATCATGGCAATCTCCATTTCCTTGTAGTACTCTTCAACGCTCTTGGTTCCTTGCTTGAGGAGTTGGAGTTTCTTGAAGAGGTCGCGATTGTAGTAGGTTGGCACAAAACGGGCTCTCATGACATCCTTCATTTGCGCCCAAGTTGTGATGGGTGGTTCACCTCTTGCCTCACGGCGCTCAATGACTTGTTCCCACCATATGAGGACGTAGTCTTGGAACTCAAGGGATGCCATAGCGATCTTCTTCTCTTCCTCATAGCTGTGCAAACGAAAGATCTTGTCGACCTTCAATGCCCATGATAGGTACTCTTCGGGATCATTGCTTCCGGTGAACTTGGGCATGGTGAACTTTAGCTTGCCGTAGCGTTGCTCTTCATTGTGTTGAGGTCGAGGGTGATGACGTCCTTGACGAGAAGGATTGTCTCCCTCAACTTGCTCTTGTCGTGGAGGATTTCCATTGTCTTGTTGAACTTGAGGTTCTTGTTGAGCTTGTGGAGGAGCTTGTCGAGCTTGACGATGCACACTTGATTGATAAATCCTCTCTTGAACTTCATCGCGAAGCGCTTCTTGTTGCTCACGAGCTTGCCGGTTTCGTGTGGCGACGGCTCGACTTGAATCTCGGAGGGCACGTTGCGCCTCAAGTGCTTGAGCTTCTCGCCGTAGTTGTTCTTGACGTTGTGCCTCGGCATCTTTCTCGTCTTGGTGTAGGCGTGCGCGTTCTTCCTCTTGTTGGTGTTGACATTGCCGTTCTTGTGCTTGCGCAAAGGTAGCTTGGTTGAGGCGATGTCGATGCTCTTGCGCTCGAAGTTGCTCTTGAGAATCGGTTCCGTGTAGAGGATTGCGGTTTGCTTGATGAACTTGGCGCGCGGCTTGGCGAAGAGTGTTCGATGTCGGTGTACCTGAGTTGTCGGAGGAGTGTCGACTTGAGTGGCTCCGTCTTGAGGAGGACGAAGTGGTAGAAGAGCGGTTGACCAACAGGGCACGAATCTCGTCCATTCTTGCATCGTTCTCTTGTTTGTGTTGGTCGAGCTTTTGGTCGAAGTAGTCTCTTGTACGTTGCTCGGAGAGGCGTAAGTCGGTGGCGAGATTGTCGATGCGGTCGCTCATTGCTTGTTGTTCTTGATGCAAAGCTCATTGTGCACCGAAGAGGTGGCTCTTGGTGACGTAGGTGTTCGGGTCGTCGTCTTGCTCGATGAAGAGTGGGTTGGTAGAAGAACTTGGCCTATCCATCCTTCGAAGCAAATATGTGAGTGGGAGAAAGAGAAGAACTTATACCAAATGTACCTTGACCGATGTTGAAGATGGATCAATGATCACTTAAATGTGGAACAAGGAAATAGCACAATTGGTACCGATTCTTGTCGGTTTCTCACACCTACACAAATAAAAGCTTATGGTGGAGCTCGGTTAGGATGGTGGCACAAAATTCGATGCAATTGTTAGTGAGCCTCAATAATGGTGGAAAAGATTCACAAATTTGCAAATGCAACAAGTAGACCAAGCAAGTAGTGTTACATGGAAACACACACGCAAATAGATAAATGGGGTCGTGCAACCAAAAATGAGCGGAAAATGTGGAATCCACGGAAAATGCTCTTGTTGCACAACACTAGAGAGAAGCTAGCACGATTGCACAATAGGCGGATACGAAACTTGTGCACAACCTACTAAGCAAAAATGCAACGACTTCTATCCCAAGTACGCTATATGTATTGTGTTCCGATGATATGATCCAAGATGATCGAGTATGACAATCTTAATGTAGTATGATGCTATGGTTCTTGATTATAAGCTCGTTGCTTATCTTTTTCTTTTGCTTAAAAGCTTGTTTGGCTCTTTCTCTTTTGAGCTCTTTCTCATGCAAGACTTCACAAACCAAGATAGCAATTGGGTATGCTATGACAACCTTGTGACACAAGAGATGATACCAAGATATGTACCAAGATGATATGGTATGTATGCTATGGGAAGTATGATCACTAATGTGCACAAGTGACGTTGCCAGCAATACTCAAAGGCTAGTCTCGATAGGCAAGATACGCAAAATTGGGCGATGGTGGTTATCAATGTAATGGCAAGGAGTAGACCAAGATGTCGTCGAGATTACCGTCCTTGCTTACGGTTGAGGGTGTCAAAATTGTTGAGCGGTTGTTGTCGATGACGAGTCCGTGGTGAAGATGAGTGGCGGTGATGTTGATGTTGAACCGTCCCTAAGTTTCCGAAATGCGTTAGGAAACGGAAATCGCAACTCAAATTCTCAAAACAAAACGGGTCAAAATTGTCGGAGTTGGTGGCGGGTAAGTGGTGGAGTTTGCGGAAAGCGGTGGTGGTATCCGGAATTGTAAGTGGGTATGCGGAAGTGTACATGGGCACCGGAGCAAAATTTGGCCAAAGTTAGGCGGGAAACGGAGTGGCGGATGGAAGTGATGCTGTCAGGGGCTGGATGTCCAGGGTGGCCGGATGTCCGGGGGACGGGCCGGATGTCCGGGCTCAGGATCCGTGGATGAACTTGATGAACTCCGCGTGGAAAAGGCAAAAATCGAGGCAAAATTTGGAAGATTTTATGGATGGAAATTGGGGAAAAGATGGGGGAAAGCTAGATCTACTTACAACACATGAAATCCGCGAATCAAATCCAACAAAACTTCATCACACCAACAAATCACAAAAAAAATTGGGGCTATTTTTGTAGGGATTTTCGAAATTGGGGAAGAACACAACAAAATTAGGCTAGAAAACAAAGGGTAGGGGCTCCAAAATCGTGATCAACCAAAGCTCATGATACCAAGATGATGTAGGGTGGAAACCCTAGGGCCGATCTTTCACGATTGGAGCGGGTCCTACGAAGAACATGAGGAGAAACACGAGGGAAAACGAGAGAAATCACTCAAACCAACAAGATTCGATTACACATGTGCTAGATCCTCGAAACACAAAGAGATACACGATCCGAATCCAACAAAGGACGATACATAGGGTAACCGGTTCTTCTCCGTGAGGAGGTCTTGAGTTCTTCCTGTTAGGGGTCTTGAATCCAAGTGGATCTTCTCCGTAGAGGCACGGTCTCTCTCGGAGGAGTAGATCCGGATGGATGAGCAAGGCTCTATCTCACAAATGAGCTATCACTTTGCTGACCCTAGAAAGAGGGAGGAGGAGTATATATAGTCTAGGTGGGCGAAGGGGTACATGGGCATCGGCCCTTTACACTGTGCACAGACAGGGGAAGCCGGACGTCCGGGCGTCGGGCCGGATATCCGGGCCTTCACGAGTGTCGGCGTACGACACCTATGGGACCGCGGGGATCCCTTCTACGATTCGGCAGGGAGAGAGGTATGCATAAAGAGCAGAACCAACGATCGACGCGAGGTGATTTTACCCAGGTTCGGGCCGCTAATCAGCGTAAAACCCTACTCCTGCCTTGTTTTATTAAGGGTGTTCCTGAGCTCAAACTCCAGGAGCGCTTGCAATGAACAGTGCGTTCAAAGAGCAGCTACGCATGCAGAATGGGCCAGAAGATCCTCCCCCCTGTAGCAGTTGCCTTGGGCCTCCTTTTATATGTACAAAGGGGTCTCCACAGTGGCAAAATGTACATACATTGAGGTGTAAAGTAGCTACAGGGTTATCATACCTAACCACTGATGGTTTGGGACAAATGCAATTAATGCACCATGAGGTGTCCGTTTAGGTGTCCTCATTTTCTTGGGGATGAAAAAAGGAGCCATCCCATCAGCACCGCTTAAGCTCTCCTCCACTGGTGCCCTGCCACGCATCCAGGAATGGGCCTAGAATGCCAGGCTGGTTGCTGTGCTGAAGCGGTGGCACAGTGATAGAATCTTGCCGGGGCGCAAATCTTGCCGGGCACAAATCTTGCCGGGCTTCGCAAGCCACCCCGGCAAGATCTTGCCGGGGGCCTGGTCTTCGGTCTTCAGCCCTTATTATCTCCTGATCCTTTAATTCTTGGTTCGAGAGTCCTTTTGACAATCTTGAATTAATCTTTGACTGTTCCCCCGGCAAGCCTTTGCCGCAGGCACGGCTACAACTGCCCGTGCACAAGTATGGGGTACTAAAGGCCCGATACTTAGTACACTGACAGGAGCCCCCGGGCCTAGGCCACACACGAGTGCAAGGCGCCGTTGGGCTAGGCCCAAACAGTGCACGGGCACGCGTGGCAGGGGATTAACTGCTCGTGATGATTTCGCTTACTGCGTCCCCCCACTACGCGCATTGAATGCGCGACGTGGGGCGCATGCACTGAACGGCCGCGGCCACAACGCGCTTGTAGAGGCATATTCACATTGGGCAGTAAAAGAGGCGGCCTCGCTCCTTCCCCATAAAAAAAGGGAACTGCAGAGGCACTGCCTATTTACCCCCTCTTCTTCCCAATCTGAACTCCGCCATTGCTTTCCTTCTCTCGAGCCCAGAGCAAAGCTTCTCCTCATCCGCTCACCGCCTCCGCACCCGTTCCATCTTCGGTTTCCGCCCCCACAGCCGCCATGCCACCCAAGGCCAGCAAGGGCAAGGGCAAGGAGACGAAAGTCGATGTCCCGGAGAGCGAGCTGGTGAAAATGCGGAAGAAATTTGTCGTGTTCGCCCCGACGCTCTATGCGAAAACTCTGAAGAACCGGTACCAGTGCATGTGGGCGAGGGAGACGTAAGCTCACCCCGCAACTCGCGTGATTCCAGGTTCTTGCTCCAAAAGCGGACCTGACAGATATCCCTTCTTCGTTGCTTATTTCTATTGCGGGCTCTGTCCTCCATTCTCTGACTTCTTCAACGACATTATGTACACATACGGCTTCCATCTTCTTGATTTCACGCCGAATGCTGTACTGTGTATGTCTATCTTTGCTCACCTTTGCGAAAATTTTGCCGGAGTAGTTCCCAACACTGCCCTCTTCCGCCATTACTTTATTCCCCGTATCCAAAAAGGGGAGGCCCTCTCTGGTTCTATCGCCTGGATTCCAAGGGCTTGGAACAAGGAAATATACCCAGAAGGGGTTTGCCGCGAGAAGTGGGATGAATGGCGGTCCGAGTGGTGCTGGATCAAGGAAAAAGATCCCATCCATTCTGTTTGCCCCGACAGCAGAAGGCGGTCCGCGGCAGTGACTGGAGCGACTTCGCCGCGGAAAACGAGAGGCTCATGATCGCCACCACCAGAATCCTTCGCCTGAAAGCTGCCGGGCTCACAATGGAGATGATTGGCTTCGATTTCCTCCGCCGCCGCATCGCCCCCTTGTAGAATAAGGGGAGACCAGCTTGGGAATACCGGAATGCAGCAGACATCATGAGACTGCGCCCCGGATTGAACAACAATTTGACTACTATGCAGCTTGGCGCTCTCCACCAAAGGCTATTCCAGCGCGACAACAAACATCGGTTGCCAACAAGAATTGTCCCTCTGTGCAACAACTCCGCCCTGGGGTCGATCATCGCCACAATGCCAATGTTCAACGCCCACGGACTTAATGCGACTTGGGCCGAGCCATCTGAGGAGGAAGCACAAAACTTCTTTGATAACTTGACGGAGAGAGCCGTCCGGGAAGAAGCAGACCTCATTCGGGCCACCACTGATGAAGAGGTGGCATATATCGCCACTAGGGCGGAAGAGGCGAATCTTGCCGCGTCGGCTGGCAGCGTCAGCTTCACAGAATGGGAAACCAGTGATGCAGAAGTTGTGATGGAAGAGAATCCTGTCGGGGAGGATAAGGCTGCCGGGGAACAGAGCAGCGCAGCCGCTGAGAGCTCGTCCGACGAAGACGCGGCTGAAGAAGAGCCGCAAGAGGAGCTCCCAGCCCCGAAGAAGACAAAGCGTGTTCTTCGAAAGGCTGCTTCTTGCATCCCGGCAAGCCAACCTTCTTCGAGCAGCGAGGCTCCCAGCAAGAAGGCGGCCGGCAAGACTGCACCGCGGCAAGGAGTTCATCAGCAACCTGTGCGGCGCGCGAGTTACACACCTGCGGCAACTACTGTGGTGGCAGGGGCGTCTCACACAACCTCACCGGAGGCTGAGGTGGCGGAGCCACACCAACCCCATGCACTTCTACAGCCAAGCGACCCAGGTCCCCTCCTCCGCCCCCCCATACGGACACTGCAATGGAGGTCGATTTCGACATTTCCGGCTTCAGCCCGGAACGAGAAGAGGAAGAGTAAGTATCCTGTCACAGCCTTTGTCTCCCAAATTTTGGATTAGTCTCATAGCCTTGTTCTGTCTTGTCTCTGCGGTGATGCAGAAACCTTGGCAGAAAGGATGGCGAAGAGGGCGAAGACTTCCACGGACGACGAGCCCCCGGCAAGTTCCACAAGTGCGCCAGAAACCATCGTCATCAGCCCGGAGCTTAGCCCTCGACGCAGCCTCCAGCACAGCCCCCAGCGTAAGTCCATTACTCATTTTCCGCTGGTAGGCGCTGAGGTTTCTATTCTTGCCGCTGATATCTTTGGGCTTGCAGGAGAAGAACGGCAGCAAGGAGAGTTACTGGAAGACGCTCCCATCATGCCACCTCCGTCGACCACGCCGCCCATAAGCGCATCCCCGGCAAGAGATCCTACCGACGAGCCTATCTTGATTGAGGAGGAGCCGGCAAGCATGGACACCGGCAACCTTCCCCCGGCAACCGAGGTTGCCGGGAGGGGTGAGGCCACCTCTCAACAGCTCGACGCAGGTAACTGATTGCCTCAGAGCGCTTGCTATTCTTTCCTTTATCTCTCTTTCTTTGTCTTCTTGAGCTTCAATCTTGATCTCATTATGTTTCCCTCCTTCGTCCTTTAGAATTCCCTGTGATGGAACACATGGACATCGACGCTGTCATCGAGGAGACCGCCAGGGATGTTGCCGCCGAAGCCGACAAAATCGCTGCTAGCGAGGCCGCCAAGGATGCCACCATCGAGGCCGGCAGTGCCTCTGCCGACGAGGCCGCCAAGACTGCACAGGAGGAACCCGCCAAGGAATCTGCTGAAAGGGACGGCAAGGAGGCTGGTGACCGTACTAACGGCATTCCTGCCACAGGAGCGCCAGGCGCTACGCCGGTCACGGAGCCCCAGCTGCTGGTGAGGCGGTTGCTGAGGATCAACCGTCAACATCCGAAGTCCCTTCATCAAGCAAATATCTCAAAGTTGGCGAGAACCTGTTCGTCAACTTGCCGGGGACGGCAAACATTGGGGCACCGACCGAAGGGGAAACTTTTGATGAGGAAATCATCACTGCTGCTGGGCTCAAGATCGTCAATGAACCAAGTGTCAGCAGCAGCAAATCTGAGGAAGACCAGCTCCTTCAGGCCATGGGCGATAACTTCCGCAAGCTCCAAGTGCTCCATCGTGCCCAAAAAGAGAAGGTAGATTCCAGAGCTGCAGTTGTTGAAGCGGTTGAAATAGATTTTCAAAAGCGCGTTGAGCAAACGCAAATCTGGTATGCCGAGGCCTATCAAGAGTTGACTGCCAATCGGGAACAAGTGAGTCAAAGTTGGATGAAGCTCCTCTTGAAACAATCTGACATAGATAAGGCGCAAGAGGAAGCTGCGCAAAGAATTGCCGCTGAACATGCCCTCCTGACGGAACGTCGCATTGCGCTTGATGCTCACGAGGAAGATCTTGCCGCATGCGAGCAGGCGCTCGCCGCCAAGCTTCACAGCAAAGATGAAGAAATCGAAGAGCTTGTCACGCGGCGGACCCAAGAGCTGGAGCAGAAGCACAAGGAGGCGCTCGAAGCTCTAACTGTAGATCACGCCGGCAAGCTCAAGAAGGCCGCCGATGCTGCCGAGGCTGCAGAGGCCATCAATAATGAGCTGAGCGACAAGGTGAAGAAGCTGGAGGTGGATCTTGAAGAACACAGCAAGGAGCTCTCGACGCTCAAAGGTGATAGGGAGAAAACTCTCCAAAGCCTGGCGGAGATGCAGATTGCTATATCCGACAAGACCAAGCAACTCTCTTCAGCTAATGATGCTATTGCCGATCCGAGGCTAAAGTTGACCACGCTGGAGAAGTCACTTGAGGACGGTAGGGCCCGCGAGAAGGCCCTGAGCAAGGATCTCCAAGACGAGAAGAACTTGCTCAAGAGCGCTGCCGCCGCCCAAATTAACTATGAGAAAGGGGTGAAAATCTGGACTGATCGCCTTGTCGACACTGCGGAGAGGCTCACAGCACAACTATCAACCATGGGCCTGTCAAACTTCAAGTATTCTTCCGAAGAAAGGATATCTCCAAGCGCAAGGTTGACCATGTTCTTTGAGAAAATCATCGATGCTCTGAAGCTGCTCCAGTCCAACCGAGCGACCCAACTAGCCGATGAATCCCGCAAGCTTTGCCGGGCCGTCCTCCGCAAGGTACTCATCAAGGTGGTGCATAATAATCCAGGCGTCGACCTCACCAACGTGCTCGGCCGCTTGCCGAAGGATGCAGATCTCAAGGCACTCGAGGAGCTTGTCGCGCCCATCCTCGAGAAGGTAGATTCAATCAAGAGGGTCGAAGGCCAGCGCAGAGACTAGCTGCCTCATTCTCCCTTGTCGCCACCATTCCATGCCAAAGACAATTAAGTCTTAAGTTAGAACTGCGGCAACTTATTAATGTAATATAACTTGCTTATGTTTGGATATATGCATGCCATTTCCCTTGTCTGATTTCTTTCCGTATGAAGCACACACTACGCTTACTGAAAACTTGCCGGCGCGCAACCTGCCACGAGCGCTGGGTGCGGGACTTCAGCAGCCTGCTGGAGGTGCAGCGGCCGGCAAGGCACCTTGGTGTTCTCAGTGCAGCCATCTAAACTGTTGAGCGGACTCGAAACAGAATAAAGGCATAGACAATTACGACAAGGGTTCCTTCGCGTGCAGGTTTTCCATACAAAGGCTGAAATCATCCAAGGAAAATAACCTTGAAAATTGAAAAGCTTGCTCAAGTTTAGCAACTTAGCTCTCTGTCGCTGTATTCCTTGTTCCTTCCGGCAAGGTATCAATTCTGAACGTCGCCCACTGGTATCCATATCTTCCTCCCCCCCCCCCCCGGCAAAAGTGGCGCGCAGAGGAAACCTTCTATCTTTTGAGAAAAAGAAAGAAGAGAAAATAAAAATATGGAACCTTGGCGGTTCGTCAATGCTTACCGGGAGCAACTGTCATACAATATGTCAGAGAAGCATGCATATATATAAACATGGAAATCGACAAGAAATGCATAACACTTAATCTTATTCAACTGCGCACAGGGTCTGCGCCTGGCTTTGTACAAAGGATTACATGCCCTGCCGACAAGACTCGTACAAAAGGTGGTTGTCGGGGGCCCCCGGCAACCGCGCCTCACGGGTAAAACTTGCGAAGATGTTCGATATTCCAGGAGTTGCTCACTGGAATGCCATCCTCGGTCTCCAGGCGGACAACGCCGGCCTGGTGACTTGTACTACCCGATAAGGGCCTTCCCACTTCGGCGTCAACTTGTTTGAATTCTTGGCGGACTGAATCCATCGAAGAACAAGGTCGACTTCCTCAAGGCTTCGGGCATGAACTTTGCGGCTATGATAGCGGCGCAAAGCTTGCTGGTAGCGAGCAGCTCGCACAGCAGCCTGAAGACGATCCTCCTCAAGGAGCACAGCGTCATCTTGTCGCAGCTGCTCTTGCTCAAGCTCATCATAAGCGAGCACTCGAGGTGACCCGTATATGAGTTCCGTGGGGAGAACTGCTTCCGCTCCGTAGACTAGAGACAAGGGTGTCTGGCCAGTGGCTCGATTTGGTGTCGTTCTGATTGACCAAAGAACCGCCAGCAACTCATCAATCCAGCGCCTTCCGCACTTTTTTAGCTTGTCAAAAGTTCTGGTCCTGAGACCGTGCAGCACTTCAGCATTAGCCCTCTCCGCTTGGCCGTTTCTTCTTGGATGAGCAACGGAGGCAAAACAAATCTTGCTGCCAAGGTCTTGGACGTACTGCATGAAGGTGCGACTTGTGAACTGCATGCCGTTGTCGGTGATGATCCTGTTGGGCACACCGAAATGGCACACTATTCCCTTAAAGAACTTGATGGCTGACTGTGCTGTCACCTTTCTCACTGCTTCCACTTCTGGCCACTTTGTGAACTTGTCGATTGCACGTACAAGTACTCAAAGCCCCCAGTAGCACGGGGAAAGGGGCCCAGTATGTCAAGCCCCCAGATCAAAAATGGCCAGGAAAGAGGGATTGTCTGAAGAGCTTGAGCTGGCTGATGCGATTTCTTCGAATGAAACTGGCACGCTTCACACTTGGTTACTAGTGCGGTTGCATCCTGGAGAGCAGTGGGCCAAAAGAAGCCTTGCAGGAATGCTTTTCCGACAAGTGCTCTTGACCCTATGTGAGAGCCACATATGCCTCCATGTATCTCTGCCAACAGCTCTAGTCCATCCTCCCGAGGAATACACTTCAATTTCACACCGTTCGGTCTCTTTCTGTACAGAACGTCATCGACGAACTGATACATAGTAGACTGACGGACTACTTTTTCCGCTTCTTCCTGCTCCTCGGGGAGTTCCCCTGTCTGAAGGAAATGGACAATGTGCTGAGCCCATGCTGGAGCCTGAGGCTCGACAGCTAGGACTAAAGGCATCTCTTCCGCCAGGGGAACATTTGTCTCGACGACGAAAGCCTGAGGCTCCGCCGGAGCCTGTCGTTCCCCGGCAGGCTTGCCGTTGATCCCGGCAAGTTCCTTGCCGGTGGCTCCAGGGAGCTCTGCCGGAAAGTACTACCCAGAATTCAACTTTCTTCTCTTTTCTTGCCTCATCGATGGTGCCACAGATGGTTGAGCCAAATGGAGCACAAAAGTTCCTGGTTCCACAGGCAACTTGAGGGCAGCGCGCTTTGACAGGTCATCAGCAATACTGTTCTCGGCACGAGGGATGTGCTTCATTTGCAGACCGTCAAAGCGCTCTTCCATTTTTCTCACTTCATCCACATAAGCTTGCATCAATGGACTCTGGTAATTCTTGTTAACTTGCCTAACAACAAGCTACGAATCGCCTCTGATGATGAGCTTCTTGATACCAAGGTCTGCCGCGATCCTGAGACCGGCAAGCAGCCCCTCGTATTCCGCAGTGTTGTTTATCGAACTCTCCCGGGGGAAATGCATCTGGATTACATACTTGAGGTGCTCTTTGGTGGGTGCGACAAGCAGCACGCCAGCACCGGCTGATGAGGACATCAATACCATTGTTACACCCATAGCCCCTGCTGCTATACATACTGGACCAATTACTAGAGCTCGTGCACGCCAATTAAATTATCAGGTACTTTCGTTTCTTGGTAATGATTCAAATGTTCATGAGAATATGATGCTGCCTAAATTGGATACATTTGTTTTGCTTACAAATGAAGGGCCTAGCTTGGACAAGAAAGAGGAACCTTGGAGCAAGTTCAAGCATGGAGATGATGGCATGCGCAAGGGGAACAAGAACGGAGTTACAAGTGATGATTTCAGGACTTTGAAGCCACCATAATGAGTGCAGGAAGCCTTGGACGAAATATACAAGATGCCACTTCATAAATTTCGTCCAAAGGCTATTATAGGTGTTGCGTCACCTTATTATTGAGCCAGGCCCATGTAATTTCGAAATACTTGAGTATAGGCTGTTTTTAGAGTCCGTATGTGTGGGGAAACAAGAGATAGGGTTGGTTTCGGACCCCTCCTTCAAGGGCCATGAAATCCCCCCATCTTCCTCCATATATACAACCCTTAGGGCACCGTTTAGACTTTGGGTTTTGTTTAGATTAAAAGTTCGCCATAGCTGCAACTTCGCGTACTTCGTTTGTGTTCAACGACCAGACCAAGACGTCACAGAACCCCACCTTGATCAATAAAGCTTTCATCTTATATTCGCAATATCTAGATTGCAAATCTTAGTTTCTTGCTTGTTCTTCGTTTGCTTGCAGGAGATAGACCCTCGTGGTCAGGTTGATTGTGCTCCGGCGTGGTCAATAACCTCTCGGAGTTGGTTTAGCGATTGCTAAGGCGCGACGTCCTCGCACGTTCGTAGTCGGATCGTCAAAGTCTACTCCACCAAAAACGATAGCTATCATCTAATATGAAAAGAACTCGGATTGGTGGTGGATATATGGTGGTGGAATATGGCAGCGGTGGTGGTATATGGATACGGATCGGTGGTGGTATATGGATAGAGATCCGTGATGGTATATGGATTCAGAGCGGTGGCGGATCAACGGTGGTGGTAGATGGCAGGGGCGATGATGATGGTGCGGCGGCGGCGTGACAACTTATGACCAGAACTCGAAACTCTAAAGGACTAGACGCTAAGACCAGCAACTAGACACGACGATGCAACCGCAAATTCAACAAAGCAAAAACCCTAAAAAGATTATGCAAAGGCTCAGATTGGTTCGGATATGATGAACTAACCCTAATTTTTTTTTTGGCTTTTTCGTGGACTGTTGGTATGAAGAACAGACTCGATCTAAACTACGAAAAACTGTAAAATCTCACCGAGCAACCTAAAAATCTGATACCACTTGATAGAGGCGAGGGTGTCCCGATCTTTCGATGAGATGATAGCTATCGTTTTTGGTGGAGTGGACTTTGACGATCCGACTACGAACGTGCGAGGACGTCGCGCCTTAGCAATCGCTAAACCAACTCCGAGAGGTTATTGACCACACCGGAGCACAATCAACCTGACCACGAGGGTCTATCTCCTGCAAGCAAACAAAGAACAAGCAAGAAACTAAGATTTGCAATCTGGATATTGCAAATATAAGATGAAAGCTTTATTGATCAAGGTGGGGTTCTGTGACGTCTTGGTCTGGTCGTTGAACACAAACGAAGTACGCGAAGTTGCAGCTATGGCGAACTTTTAATCTAAACAAAACCCAAAGTCTAAACGGTGCCCTAAGGGCAGTATATATGGAGGAAGAGGGGGGGATTTCGTGGCCCTTGAAGGAGGGGTCCGAAACCAACCCTATCTCTTGTTTCCCCACACATATGGAATCTAAAAACAGCCTATACTCAAGTATTTCGAAATTACATGGGCCTGGCCCAAAAATAAGGTGACGCAGCACCTATAATAGCCTCTGGACGAAATTTATGAAGTGGCATCTTGTATATTTCGTCCAAGGCTTCCTGCACTCATTATGGTGGCTTCAAAGTCCTGAAATCATCACTTGTAACTCCGTTCTTGTTCCCCTTGCGCATGCCATCATCTCCATGCTTGAACTTGCTCCAAGGTTCCTCTTTCTTTTCCAAGCTAGGCCCTTCATTTGTAAGCAAAATAAATGTATCCAATTTAGGCAGCATCATATTCTCATGAACATTAGAATCATTACCAAGAAACGAAAGTACCTAATAATTTAATTGGCGTGCGCGAGCTCTAGTAATTGGTCCAGTATGTATAGCAGCAGGGGCTGTGGGTGTAACAATGGTATCGATGTCCTCATCACTTTCACAACTTGACTTTAAAATATTTGGTTTGGAGACCATCAAAGATCAATATGTGCATGATGCTGAATTTAAAGATGTATTGCAGAATTGTAAAGAAGGGAGAACATGGAACAAGTTCGTCGTTAACGATGGATTTGTGTTTCGTGCTAACAAGCTATGCATTCCAGCTAGCTCCGTTCGTCTTTTGTTGTTGCGGGAGGCGCATGGAGGAGGATTAATGGGACACTTTGGCGTAAAGAAGACGGAGGATGTACTTGCTACACATTTCTTTTGGCCAAAGATGAGACGGGATGTTGAGCGCTTTGTTGCTCGCTGCACTACATGTCAAAAAGCTAAGTCACGACTCAATCCTCATGGTTTATATATGCCTTTGCCTGTACCTAGTGTTCCATGGGAGGATATATCTATGGACTTTGTTTTGGGTTTACCTCGAACAAAGAAGGGGAGGGATAGCATATTTGTTGTCGTGGATAGGTTCTCGAAAATGGCACACTTTATACCATGTCATAAAAGCGATGATGCTGCTAATGTTGTTGATTTGTTCTTTCGTGAAATTATTCGCTTGCATGGTGTGCCAAATACTATTGTTTCAGATCGTGATACCAAATTTCTTAGCCACTTTTGGAGATGTTTATGGGCTAAGTTGGGGACTAAATTGCTTTTTAGTACTACTTGTCACCCCCAAACTGATGGACAAACTGAAGTAGTCAATAGAACTTTGTCTACTATGCTTAGGGCTGTTTTGAAGAATAACAAGAAAATGTGGGAAGAATGCTTGCCTCATATTGAATTTGCTTATAATCGTTCGTTGCATTCTACTACTAAGATGTGCCCTTTTGAAATTGTATATGGTTTCCTACCTCGTGCACCTATTGATTTGTTGCCTCTTCCATCTTCGGAGAAGGTTAATTTTGATGCTAAACAACGTGCTGAATTGATCTTAAAAATGCATGAGTTAACTAAGGAGAACATTAAGCGTATGAATGCTAAATATAAACTTGCTGGAGATAAGGGTAGAAAACATGTTGTGTTTGCACCTGGAGATCTTGTTTGGTTACATTTGCGTAAGGATAGATTTCCTGATTTGTGCAAATCAAAGCTAATGCCACGTGCTGATGGTCCTTTTAAGGTGTTAGAGAAAATAAATGATAATGCATATAAACTTGAGCTGCCTGCAGATTTTGGGGTTAGTCCCACTTTTAACATTGCAGATTTGAAGCCTTATTTGGGTGAGGAAGATGGGCTTCCGTCGAGGACGACTTCATTTCAAGAAGGGGAGGATGATGAGGACATCAATACCATTGTTACACCCACAGCCCCTGCTGCTATACATACTGGACCAATTACTAGAGCTCGCGCACGCCAATTAAATTATCAGGTACTTTCGTTTCTTGGTAATGATTCTAATGTTCATGAGAATATGATGCTGCCTAAATTGGATACATTTGTTTTGCTTACAAATGAAGGGCCTAGCTTGGACAAGAAAGAGGAACCTTGGAGCAAGTTCAAGCATGGAGATGATGGCATGCGCAAGGGGAACAAGAACGGAGTTACAAGTGATGATTTCAGGACTTTGAAGCCACCATAATGAGTGCAGGAAGCCTTGGACGAAATATACAAGATACCACTTCATAAATTTCGTCCAGAGGCTATTATAGGTGCCGCGTCACCTTATTATTGGGCCAGGCCCATGTAATTTCGAAATACTTGAGTATAGGCTGTTTTTAGAGTCCGTATGTGTGGGGAAACAAGAGATAGGGTTGGTTTCGGACCCCTCCTTCAAGGGCCACGAAATCCCCCCCTCTTCCTCCATATATACAGCCCTTAGGGCACCGTTTAGACTTTGGGTTTTGTTTAGATTAAAAGTTCACCATAGCTGCAACTTCGCGTACTTCATTTGTGTTCAACGACCAGACCAAGACATCACAGAACCCCACCTTGATCAATAAAGCTTTCATCTTATATTCGCAATATCCAGATTGCAAATCTTAGTTTCTTGCTTGTTCTTCGTTTGCTTGCAGGAGATAGACCCTCGTGGTCAGGTTGATTGTGCTCCGACGTGGTCAATAACCTCTCGGAGTTGTTTTAGCGATTGCTAAGACGCGACGTCCTCGCACGTTCGTAGTCGGATCGTCAAAGTCTACTCCACCAAAAACAATAGCTATCATCTCATCGAAAGATCGGGACACCCTCACCTCTATCACCGGCGCCTTGCAGCGAGAAAGCCCCGTCAAAGTACATAACCCATTCTCGATCAGTTTCCTTGCCGGGGAGAGTCGTTTCTTGAATCTCTTCGTCTGGCGTTGGGGTCCATTCCGCAATGAACTTCGCCAAGGCTCTGCTCTGAATTTTTGAAGTACTTTCAAACTTGAGATCAAAGCTTGACAATTCCAACGCCCACTCCATGATTCTACCGGTTGCCTCTGGATTTCGCAAAATCCGCTGCAACGGGAAGCGAGTGACGACGGTAATTTCATGTGCTTGAAAATAATGGCGCAGCTTCCTCGAGGCCATAAGAAGGCTGAAGAGCAGCTTCTGCACACCAGAGTATCTTGATCTAGCTCCTTGCAAAAGGGAGCTAACAAAATAAACTGGGCGCTGCACCATCTTTTTCTTTTGCACTGGTTCTTCTGACTGCGCAGATCATGTCTTGCCGGGACCAGTCCTTGCCGGGGATGATCTTGGCATGTCACTTGGCGGTCCTGCCACTGGTGTTGCCTCCTCATCAGCTTCTCTCTGCGCCACTAACGCAGCACTAACCACTTGATTTGTCGCTGCTAGGTACAGCAGCAACGGCTCTTGTGGCCTAGGCGCGACTAGCGTCGGCGGAGAAGAGAGGTATCTCTTCAAATCTTGCAGCGCAGCCTCCGCTTCCGGAGTCCATTTCATTGGACCTGCCTTCTTCAAAATTTTGAAAAAGGGCAGGGCGCGCTCAGCAGATTTGGAGATAAACCTACTTAGGGCAGCAACGCAGCCGGCAAGACGACGTACATCCTTGACGCGCCTTGGCGCCTCAATCTGCTCAATAGCTTTGATCTTGTCGGGGTTCACCTCGATCCCTCGCTGAGACACAAAGAAACCGAGAAGCTTGCCGGAAGGAACGCCAAACACGCACTTCTCGGGATTGAGCTTTAAATTGATCTTGCGCAGATTTGCAAATGTCTCTTCTAGATCTTGTATGAGCGTCGCTTTGTCCTTGGTTTTGACCACTATGTCATCCATATAGGCTTCCATATTTCTATGCAGCTGAGGCTCAAAACCAATCTGGACCGCTCTCGCGAATGTAGAACCAGCACTTTTCAACCCGAAAGGCATTCGTATGAAACAATAAGTACCACATGGGGTGATAAATGCGGTCTTTTCCTCATCTTCTTTTGCCATGAAGATCTGATGATACCCTGAGTAGGCATCAAGGAACGACAGTAGGTCACAACCAGCAGTGGAGTCCACAATCTGGTCGATGCGTGGCAAGGGGAAAGGATCTTTAGGACAGGCTTTATTGATATCTGTATAATCAATACACAGCCTCCATTTCCCATTTGCCGCACTACAACCGGATTGGCCAACCACGTTGGGTGAAGCACTCCTCTGACCAAACCTGTCGCTTCTAACTTCCTGATTTCTTCGGCAATAAATTCTTGCCGCTCCAAGGCCTGCTTTCTCACCCTTTGCTTGACGGGCCGCGCGTGAGGATAAACAGCAAGGTGGTGCTCAATTACCTCCCTGGGAACACCGGGGATGTCAGATGGTCGCCATGCAAACACATCGACATTCGCCCGCAGGAAGGCAATGAGTGTGCTTTCCTATTTGTCATCAAGGGTGGAACTTATGGTGAAAGTTCCTCCCGTTCTGTTCTCTTTGACGGGCACCTTCTTTGTCTCTGGTGGAGCAGCCTTGGACTTCTTGTTCTTGCCGGTGGAACTCTCTGGTACATCCTCAACGGGAGCGCAACACTCCGAGGAGGTGCGCTTGTCGGAGTTTGCGCCAAGGTTCTTGCCGGTCTTCTTCTTCCCCCCGGGAGTTCCAGCGGCAGGAGCAGATGCCTTGGCGGCAGGTGCTGCAACTGCTTCCGGTAGAGTTGGTCGGCGCAGATGAGCGCATCCTTTTTGTGAGAGTGGACAGTGATGACGCCCAATGGCCCGGGCATTTTCAACACATTATATGCGTAGTGTGATGCCGCCATGAACTTGGCCAACGCTGGGCGGCCAAGGATCCCGTTATATGACATGGGGATCTTGGCAACATCAAACACCACCTTCTCCGTCCTGTAGTTGAGCTCGCTACCAAATGTTACCGGTAGCGTTATCTTGCCTTTTGGCTGGGTCCTCCCTGGATTGATCCCTTGAAACGTGCCCGTTTCCTCGAGATCTTCATCAGGAATTTGCAACTTCTTGAGCACGTCTGGTGAGATTAGGTTCAGTCCGGCCCCACCGTCAACTAGCATTTTTGTCACCTTGAGGTTGCGGATTGTTGGTGAAACCAACAATGGCAAGCACCTGACCGCAGTTGTGCGATCAGGGTGATCCTCGACGTAAAAAATGATAGGCGTGTTCGACCACTTCAGAGGTTTACGTGCATCGAACGATGGCTCTGTTGCATTAACCTCACGTACCCACTGTTTGAGTCGACGGTGGGAAGAATGCAACGAGGCACCTCCGTCGATACACATGGCCTCTGTAGCTTTCTGAAATTCATGCTCACTGGACTCATCATCATCACCCTCTTCTTTGTCACGGCCTCGAGCGGGCCTCTCCTTCTGTTGTTTGGCCTTGCCGCGGCGACCTCCCCGGCCACCATGCTTCTTGCCGGACCCCTCAGCACTATCTTGGGCCTTCTCCTTGTCCCGCCTCTCGTACTTAGCTCTTTGCTTCTCGACAAGCTGTTCAACTTGCCGGCAATTTTGGAGATCATGGCCCTTGGTGCGATGGATCTTGCAATACTGTTTCCCGGAGCCTTCCGACTTGTCGGCAGCCGCCAAGGCCTGACAGAAGGCGCACCCGGCAGCTTCCTTGCCGGGGTCGCCAACTTTGGCCTTCTTGGCGGTGCCAAGGTCGCCGGATCCCTCGACAGCAAGCACGGCCTTGCCCTTACGCTTCTTGTTTTGCTGCTGGCCCTTCTTTGTCGGGGCGGCAGCATCCTCGCCTTCAGAGTCGCCCCCTGCGCCAACATCCTCGCCGGGGAGTCTCCTTCCCTCTTCAGCCCGAGCACATTTATCGGCCAGATCATAAAGCTCGGTGATATCCCTGATTTTGTTCATCGCCATTTCTTCCCGCATCTTGCGGTTACGCACGTTCTGACGAAACGCGCCAATAACAGCGGCAGGATGAACATCCGGGATGCTGTATTGCACACGGCTGAACATTTGGATATATTTGCGCAGCGACTCTCCCTCCTTCTGGGGGATGAGATGCAAATCACTTTCCTGGCCAGGGGTTTGATGGCCTCCAACAAAGGCGCCAACAAACTAATGGCACAGATCTGACCAAGAAGAGATAGAATTCTCCGGCAGATGCATCAACCACGACCTAACGTTGGGTTTGAGCACCAACGGGAAGTAGTTGGCAAGTATTTTGTCGTCTCGGCCCCCGGCAGCCTGCACCGCGATGGTGTAGATGCTCAGGAACTCCGACGGGTGGGTCTTACCGTCATATTTCTCCGGGACATCTGGTTTGAAGGTTCGGGAATTGGGCCACTGGACTCGCCGCAGCTCACGGGTAAATGCTGGACAACCTACCTCGTAAGGCAAGTCACCTGCGTCCCCTGGCGCAGGCTCGTCGACAGCAGGTCCTGCGCGTTTATCAGATTGATGACGCGCTTCCCGACGCCGCTCGATGGTACTTCGAGCATCCTCTTTGCTTCGTTCCCGAAGAACTTGATGTTGATCGTGGTGCATCCGCGGATCGGACGACGCCGTGGAATCATCGTCACGGTCATCAGTCCGCCGGGTCGTCGATCGCCGCTGCTGTCGTGGAGGGGAGTGCACCGTGGTCGCACCGCCTCCAGTCTTCTCTCCATCGGCTCGCGCCGGATCGATGGATCGCCGCCGCGAGGGCCCTGCCTGCTGCGGCCCATCCTTGTTGACGAAGCCGATGAGGCTCTGGATAGTAGATCGCCACTCCTCCATCTTCTCTGAAGTAGGAGGAAAATCGAGGAGCAGCTGCGCACGTGCCAAAGCTTCCGTCGGTGTAGGCGGCGGCGACAGGTGCGAGGTACGTGAGGTGCTCTGACTCCTAACAATGTTAAAAGGAGCACCGTCACGGTCACACGACCGCGCGCCACTTCCACCAGCAGCTTGGCGTGCATGCTGGGCCTGCACACCTTGGGATCGACGCACAGAAGTCCTTTCATGGGGACGTCCCGAACCACCAGCACCATGGCGCTGCTTGTCGCGCGCAACCTGTGAAGGCCGCAACGCTTGCGCCGGCGCAGGAGTCCTAGGAGGCGTCCTCCAATCTTTGGAGTTTGCTGCACCGCTCATAGGCAGCACAACCCCATCTCTGGATCCAGCGGCGTGCAGGTTGCCGTCGCCACCGCGAACAACGCCGCTCGCCTGGCTTGGATCACCGGAACGCCGTGGAGGCTCTAAACCTCTACCTTCTGCATCTACGCCGTCGCCCGTACGCGAGGGCATAGGCAAAACGGACGTACATGGTAGCACCATCGCGGCACTCTTCTTCTTGGGTGGCATGATGATAAAGATGATGAAGAAACTGGGGCGCCGATCACTGGATCAGGTTCGCGCAACCTTCTCTCCCCTACCTGGCGCGCCAAAGATGTCGGCGTACGACACCTATGGGACCGCGGGGATCCCTTCTACGATTCGGCAGGGAGAGAGGTATGCACAAAGAGCAGAACCAACGATCGACGTGAGGTGATTTTACCCAGGTTCGGGCCGCTAATCAGCATAAAACCCTACTCCTGCCTTGTTTTATTAAGGGTGTTCCTGAGCTCAAACTCCAGGAGCGCTTGCAATGAACAGTGCGTTCAAAGAGCAGCTACGCATGCAGAATGGGCCAAAAGATCCTCCCCCCTATAGCAGTTGCCTTGGGCCTCCTTTTATATGTCCAAAGGGGTCTCCATAGTGGCAAAATGTACATACATTGAGGTGTAAAGTAGCTACAGGGTTATCATACCTAACCACTGACGGTTTGGGACAAATGCAATTAATGCACCGTGAGGTGTTCGTTTAGGTGTCCTCATTTTCTTGGGGATGAAAAAAGGAGCCATCCCATCAGCACCGCTTAAGCTCTCCTCCACTGGTGCCCTACCACGCATCCAGGACTGGGCCCAGAATGCCAGGCTGGTTGCTGTGCTGAAGCGGTGGCACAGTGATAGAATCTTGCCGAGGCGCAAATCTTGCCGGGCTCAAGGTCTTGCCGGGCACAAATCTTGCCGGGCTTCGCAAGCCACCCTGGCAAGATCTTGCCGGGGGCCTGGTCTTCGGTCTTCAGCCCTTATTATCTCCTGATCCTTTAATTCTTGGTTCGAGAGTCCTTTTGACAATCTTGAATTAATCTTCGACTGTTCCCCCGGCAAGCCTTTGCCGCAGGCACGGCTACAACTGCCCGTGCACAAGTATGGGGTACTAAAGGCCCGATACTTAGTACACTGACAACGAGTCGCCGGATGTCCGGGCGCTCAGGCCGGATGTCCGGGCTGGTGATTTGGCTCGCTGGGTAGGCGCGGGCCGGATGTCCGGGCCAGGGGCCGGATGTCCGGCAGCTCGCATCGGGCCGGATGTCCGGGCCTCTGGCCGGATGTCCGGGCTGACGAGGGTAGCTCCTGGAGGTTCTGTGACGGGGCGCCGGATGTCCGGAGGAGGTGCCAGATTTCCGGGCTTGTTGGGCCGGATGTCCGAGGCCTGGCCGGATGTCCGGGCCCTGTAGCTGGTCGGCTGGGTTGTTGCTATGGTAGGTGCTCCAGGGGCCGGATGTCCGGGGCTTGGGGCCGGATGTCCGGGTCCTGGAGACCTCTTCGGATCCTTCTGTCGTTTCTCTTCTTCCGTGAACTTGGGGACTTGTCCGTCTTCACATCCATCTTCAGGAGGGCCTTCTTGGTACCTGATCATGCACAACATTCTGGACTTAGGTAGTAGCCATGTCTCGAGTGGATCAAATGTAATATCACTAAGGAAAGAAGTCACCTCGGTCTCGAGAGCTCTAGCTCGTGCTCGTGTCATAGGTCCTCTTGGCACTTGGTGAGATGATGGTAGGTCCATGGGGATGACAGTAGGATGCTCCGCATCAGAAGGGGATGTAGATATTTCGGCGGTAGGCCAAAAAATTTGAAATGTGGAGGGAAACTTTGCGCGCGGTGCCGCCGAACACCATTCACTTTGAACAATTGTGTGCATCGCAAATGATTCTTCTGCTTTACGCGCATGGGATGAGTTTGATAATTCAAATTTTGGTGGAAATTTTCCTGGGTACTGTCCTCATCCACGTCATTGCATAATTTAACATCGCTTGCTAATTTGGGCACACAAAAGAGCGTATAGCACACAGACCACACTTACTGAATCGAGCAATTTTAGTAATTAAACAGAGCCAGTTGACCTAAACATTGCTCTAACAAAAGTCCAGCATTAAAAACAAAGCCTAAGTACGCATAATTTTAACAAAGCCGCCGCCACGCCGGCCTATGCATCGCCGGTGTGAGATGAGACGTCGATGACTCGTCCTGGCGACATGCCACCATTGGTGGACTCCGCATCCTCCCTGCTGAAGTCGACCGCGTCCTAGTCCTCGTCCTCAGCGTTGCCCTCAAGGTTGTAGTACTCGTAGTAGTGGTTGCGCCAGAGCTCGCGTTGGTACTCCACCGCCGATTCCTCGACGGACAGACTCTTCTCTACCTCGACCTCGGCCACGCGCAACTCCTCCTCCCGGTGCTCCTCGATCTCCGATGCCTCCTGCATCTCCAGCTCCCGCTCGGCGATCTCATGAGGAAGAAGGTGCTCTGTGGATGCCGCCGCCTTTTTGGACGTGGGTTGCATGCTGGATTCCAAGGTGGCGTGGAATATCTTGGCGTGTGCGTCCTCGATCTTGGCGTGGATGGCCTCGACCCGGGCCAGGGTGACATCGGCGGCACGGACGGCAGCTCGAGCGCTCTCGGTGTTTGCAGCCGTCATCGCAGCAGCTGCTGCAGCCGTCTCAGCTGATGCAGCTGCCCTGTCGGCTGTCGTAGACGCCCTCTCGGCGGATGCCGCCATGCTCAATGCGGATGCGGCGGCACTCTCGGCTTAGGCGGCCGCGCTCGGGAAGGACGCGGCCACCGTACGGGCCCTCACGAAGCGTTTCCACGGCGTCATCTTTGCAAGAAGGGGTTGCAGGAATGGGGATCGGGATTCATGGATTCGGGGGTTGCCGGCACTGGAGCAGACGAAGCCGGCGAAGCTTAAGGAGGAAGACTTAAATAGACCCACGAATTTTCATCGCAAACGGTTCCTACAAAAAAAACTGTGTGTGATGTTGTTGATATTTTTTATTAGCTGTGAAGGACGAATTTGGAGTAAAGTGGCAACAGATGGTATTTTAAATGTACGAGAAAATTTGTAGTACTAATACAACTGTCATGTCAAAATTTGGAAAAATTCAGGGGTCATTTGACCTTTTAAGACATGTAAGTGATTTTCTAGCCATTTAATGACCGTAATTCAAATTTGAACTACATGTACATGCAACAGCTAACCATAACGGTTTGAAAAGTCATATATTGTGTACTTGTGTGCGAGTTAATTCCATGTGTAGTAAATTGGAAGGAATTTTCAAACATATTGGTCTCACGGCTATGACACAAAGCATGGAGTGCCATGGCATTTAAATTCCAAAAAAATAAAAAATGATAAAAAACACATGAAACCTTGCTTGACGTAATGGCATGGCAACAAGATGGTGTGGTAAAGAAATTGGCCTTGACGAAAGTTTGGACACACACCCCTCACAAACCGGAGCAACTCACTAGAAGGCTCGTGGTTCCGAGATGGAACAATGCATGTTTGATGACGAACGGGCAATCGCTTCCTCTTATGGCCTTCAAATTTTTTCTACATTTAACGTGCACTAATACAACAATCATGTGAAAATTTGGAAAATTCCAGGGGTCATTTGACCTTTTAAAGACATTTAAGTGATTTTCTAGCCATTTAATGACCGTAATTCAAATTTGAACTACATCTACATGCAACGACTAACCATAACGGTTTGAAAAATCATATTTGTGTACTTGTGTGCGAGTTAATTCCATGTGCAGTAAATTGGAAGGAATTTTCAAACATATTGGTGTCACAGCCTCGACACATGCATGGAGTGCCATGGCATTTAAATTCCAAGAAATAAAAAAAAGATCAGAAACACATGAAGCCTTGGTTGTGTAATGTCATGCCACCAAGATGATGTGGTAAAAAAATTCGCATGTTTGACGAAAGTTTTGACACACACCCCTCACAAACTGGAGCAACTCACCAGAAGGCTCATGGTTCCGAGAGGGAATAATGCATGTTTGATGACGAACGGGCGATAGCTTCCTCTTATGGCCTTCAAAAAAATTCTACATTTAACATGCACTAATACAACTGTCATGTGAAAATTTGGAAAATTCCAGGGGTCATTTGACCTTTTAAAGGCATTTAAGTGATTTTCTAGCCATTTAATGACCGTAATTCAAATTTGAACTACATCTACATGCAACGACTAACCATAACGGTTTGAAAAATCATATTTGTTTACTTGTTTGCGAGTTAATTCCATGTGCAGTAAATTAGAAGGAATTTTCAGACATATTGGTGTCATGGCCTCGACACATGCATGGAGTGCCATGGCATTTAAATTCCAAGAAATTAAAAAAAGATCAGAAACACATGAAGCCTTGCTTGATGTAATGTCATGCCACCAAGATGATGTGGTAAAAAAATTCGCATGTTTGACAAAAGTTTGGACACACACCCCTCACAAACCGGAGCAACTCACCAGAAGGCTCATGGTTCCGAGAGGGAACAATGCATATTTGATGACGAACGGGCGATAGCTTCCTCTTATGGCCTTCAAAAAAATTCTACATTTAACATGCACTAATACAACTGTCATGTGAAAATTTGGAAAATTCCAGGGGTCATTTGACCTTTTAAAGACATTTAAGAGATTTTCTAGCCATTTAATGATCGTATTTCAAATTTGAACTACATCTACATGCAATGGCTAACCATAACGGTTTGAAAAATCATATTTATGTACTTGTGTGCGAGTTAATTCCATGTGCAGTAAATTGGAAGGAATGTTCAAACATATTGGTGTCACGGCCTCGACACATGCATGGAGTGCCATGGCATTTAAATTCCAAGAAATTAAAAAAAAGATCAGAAACACATGAAGCCTTGCTTGATGTAATGCCAAGCCACCAAGATGATGTGGTAAAAATTTGGCATGTTTGACGAAAGTTTGGACACACACCCCTCACAAACCGGAGCAACTCACTAGAAGGCTCGTGGTTCCGAGAGGGAACAATGTATGTTCGATGACGAACGGGCGATAGCTTCCTCTTATGGCCTTCAAAAATTTTCTACAGTTAACATGCACTAATACAACTGTCATGTGAAAATTTGGAAAATTCCAGGGGCCATATGACCTTTTAAAGACATTTAAGTGATTTTTTAGCCATTTAATGATCGTAATTCAAATTTGAACTACATCTACATGAAATGGCTAACCATAATGGTTTGAAAAATCATATTTGTCTACTTGTGTGCGAGTTAATTCCATGTGTAGTAAATTGGAAGGAATTTTAAAACATATTGGTGTCACGGCCTCGACACATGCATGGAGTGCCATGGCATTTAAATTCCAAGAAATTAAAAAAAAAGATCAGAAACACATGAAGCCTTGCTTGATGTAATGCCAAGCCACCAAGATGATGTGGTAAATTTTTTGGCATGTTTGACGAAAGTTTGGACACACACCCCTCACAAACCGGAGCAACTCACTAGAAGGCTCGTGGTTCCGAGAGGGAACAATGCATGTTTGCTGACGAACAGGTGATAGCTTCCTCATATGGCCTTCAAAAAATTTCTACAGTTAACGTGCACTAATACAACTGTCATGTGAAAATTTGGAAAATTCCAGGGGTCATTTGACCTTTTAAAGACTTTTAAGTGATTTTCTAGCCATTTAATGACCGTAATTTAAATTTAAACTACATCTACATGCAACAGCTAACCATAACGGTTTAAAAAATCATATTTGTGTACTTGTGTGTGAGTTAATTCCATGTGCAGTAAATTGGAAGGAATTTTCAAACAAATTGGTGTCACGGCTTGGACACATGCATGGAGTGCCATGGCATTCACAGGTACAACGAGGTGCTATACAAATGGTTTTCAACCCCTTTCCGCGACGGCGTTCTGAACCATCGCCTAGTGAGTGACTGCGATAGGGGGTCCTTCCCACACGACCCAGAAACCGTTGGGGCTATGCCCTCCTGGCATACACGCTCGGCAAAATGAGGTCGTGTGCGACCGGCGAGCGATCAAATATGGTTATACGTACAGTTGTGCTAAAAAATACAATTATACAAGCGAAATCATTTCCGGTCGTAAGTACATCCCACACAGTCAGTCCCGGCTAAATGTTTTCGTTCGTATGTACATTCCACACAGTTAATCCAAGGAATACGTTTCCGTTAGTATGTACATCCCACACAGTTAATCGAAGAAGTACGTTTCCGTTCGTATATACATCCCACACAGTCGCTCCAAGGAAAACGTTTCCGTTCGCAGGTACATCACACACAATTTTCCCCATTAATCATTTGTGATAGCGTTGCCATTGCACACGATATTAACAATTTTATTGTTTGCGTTATTGAATGCATCACACATGGTGCGTAGAAGAAACTGTGTGGCAAAGGCTGTCCATCACACACACTTTTTATGTGGTAAACATTTGCGCAAGGTGGCCTAACGCAAACAGTTTTCAAGAGGATGTCGTGTGTGGTTGTTCATTGATCCAACACGGTTTATTCCTAGAAACTGTGTGCATTGCCTGAGGTCATCGCCCACGGTGTTTTCTCAATAACCGTTTAAAATAGAAAAACCCAATTAGTAGGCTAATTGGCCATTAGCTGGCTAATTGCCCTATTATTAATAATCCATTTATTAATCTAATTGACATTTCATATTAAGCACACAATATATTTCATTTCCATATTAAGGAAGCAGGATTTCATAATTGAAATACATCGGAGTACAACATCATATAGCTTCAGCACTCAGCTACCCCATTACACAACTGCACCAGCACCAAGTTTCACATGCAACATCTAGAACCTTTCAAAATTAGCAGCATAGATGATACATAGATAGATGCATCTCATCTGGAAAACTGCTGAAGCAGAAGGCGAATATTGAGCCTTCATTGATGTTGAAGGTCTTTGCAACTTTAGGCCTGTGCCAGTGGATGATTAACCGTCCATCCTTCGTCCTCTTCAGGAACACTTCAATATTGAACCGTGGGTGTTGTATGAAAACCTTCCTCGCCTCCTGACCGTAGAGGTGGTTTGAGAGGTAATCATCAGTGAACTACTTTGGAAAGGCCTGAAAACAAGGATGTGCATAAATATCTTCTCTATATTGGAAATGGGCCAAAGGAATAAAAAAAGGCATGGTATAATAGTTAGTACCATCTTGTAGTGAACTGATGTCTTCTTCACTGTGCAGACAAAGATCTTGTTGTTTTTTGTCGCTAATTTCTTTATCCTAACAATCTTTCTGAGTTTCTTGACTTGACTGATATTCATGGACAACTCATTTCCCCATATGCAAAAAGGGTCGAACAGTGGGTCAAAACCTCTGACAGCAGGACCTACATGTGCAAGACCAAATTGTTAAAAACCTAAATATTAGAATGGTTCCTGCAATTGCACAATAATGTGCTATTAGACAAAGGACCATGCATGTGCTAACCTCGATTGTAAACCTCAGTGCTTCCCATTGTTTCCCTGCAACACATATAAGGTAGTTAGTCATCAGGTTAAGTGAGGGTTCGCATGCTATGAGTAAAATATGTTGATGAAAAATAAGCACATTGCATATTCATCAGATTAATTCAAGCCACATGGAAAACCCATTTATCCAAACCTAGCATGATTAAGAACTAGGGAATATAGCAGTTGTATATGTTTCTCATGTATTATGTGCAGCCAAATTCGATTTATTCCTCACATGCACAACAATACAAAATTCTACCCACGACAATTGGACATCGCATTGCAGAATTGAACCAAGCAGTTAACTAAACACCACAACAAATGAACGAAACATTAACTAAGCACCACATTACACAATATAACATACTCCTAATAGAAGATCAGACAGTTAACCAAACCAAGCATGCTTAACAACTTGGAAATATAGCAATTGTATTTGTTTCTCATGTATTTAGTACAGCCAAATTCAATTTATTTCTCACATGGTATACAATAACAGAATGCACCCACAACAATTGAACATCGCATTGCAGAATTGAACCAAACAGTTAACTAAACACCACAACAAATGAACCAAACATTAACTGAGCACCACATTGCACAATATAACATACTCCTAATAGAAGATCAAACAATTAACCAAACCAAGCATACTTAACAACTTGGAAATATAGCAATAGTATTTGTTTCTCATGTATTTAGTACAGCCAAATTCGATTTATTTCTCACATGGTATACAATAACAGAATGCACCCACAACAATTGAACATCGCATTGCAGAATTGAACCAAACAGTTAACTAAACACCACAACAAATGAACCAAACATTAACTAAGCACCACATTGCACAATGTATAACATACTAGAAGATCAGACAGTTAACCAAACCAAGCATGCTTGACAACTTGGAAATATAGCAATTGTATTCGTTTCTCATGTATTTTGTAAAGATAAATTCGATTTATTTCTCACATGGAAGACAATACAAAATTGCAGCATGAAGAATTGAACATCACATTTGCAGAATTGAACCAAATAGTTAACTGAAGATGGCAACTAATTAACCAAACAGTTAATAAGTGAGCACCACATTGCATGACATATAGAACATATACACTAGAGCAACAGATTGCATGGTAAAATTAGATAGCACAATTCACTAGAATTTGTTAAGGAAAGGCAGGAGCAGCACACGCAACGGGTAAACCGAGCATGCTTAACCGGCGTAGCTAGCAAATGGCAAGGTGCTCCTCCAAGATCTGGGGGTCGGCATGAATGGCAGCCATCGCGACCTCATCCGCGCATGCGACCGCGAATTGCTTCTCTGCTGCCAAATGCTCCTTGAGCTCCTGGATATACTGCGTGCACCAAGGCTTAGGGCGGCGCTTATTTGGTGGAGGGGTCGGTGATTTGGGTGGAAGGTGTCGCGCCGGTGGTCGGGGCATGTGGGATGTGGAAGGAGGAGGAGGATGGGGGTCGGATGTGGATTACCTGCCTGGATATACGAGGCCGAGCAGCGTGAAGGAGGGTCGCCGGTGAGGAGGCGGCGCTGCAAGCAAGGAGTGAAGGTTTCAACTTGGAAAAGAAGGCGGAAATAGGGGAAATGTGGATTTTGGTAAGGGGGAGGGGCGGGGAGGTAGATATTTTCGTGGAAGCCGAAAATTTTGAATTGGTGCAGCGAAAAAACTGGCGCACAAAGTGTCATCAGACACGGTCCCTTATTCAGAACTGTGTATGATATGTGAACAGCACAAACGATTCAGATAGCTTAACCAGTGTGTGATGAGTTTGAACATCAAAAAATTTGGTTCGAATTTCCCTGGTTACAGTGGTCATCCACGTCATTGCATAATTTGGGTACACAAAGGAGACTACAGCACACCCACACTTCTTAATTGAGCAAGTTCAGCAATTAAACAGAGCTAGTTGACCTAAACATTACTCTAACAAATTAAAGACCGGTGCTCTTAATTAAACAAAACAAAGAGTACTACTACGGCTGGTGCTCGTCGATCTCCGCCGCCTCCTCCATGGCCAGCTCGCGCCCGACGGTCTCCTGGGGAAGGGGCTCCATGGCATCCATCGCACCATACTCGGCAAGCATCTCACCATCCGCGTCTGCCATCTCTTTGAAAAAGGCCGCCACGAGCTGGGTGTGGGCGACCGCGATCTGGGCTTGGACGGGCTCCATCATGGCAAGGTATGCGGCAGAGGAACGGACGGCTGCTCGAACGCTCTTGGCGATTGCCAACTCTTCGGCCGTGGGTTGCCGACCATTGTCGAAGAAGCTTCGTTCGATTTGTGCGGTGACCGCCATGAGCTGGGCGTGGGCGGCCTAGACATGGTCGTGGGCAGCCTCCATTAGGGCTAAGGCCGCCGCTGCGGAACAGATAGCTGTTGTGCCACTCTCGCCAGTTGCTATCCCCGAGGCAGATGTTGCTGCCGCCACTTGAGAAGCAACAGCGGCCGTTTGGGCTGCCTTGGCCGCCCGGTCGCAGATTGCGACCACGCTCATGCACCTTGTTAGCACGCGCATGGCGGTTGCGGCCGCGCTCTCGCCGGAGTGGGCCGCCGAAGTTGCCCTCACGACACGGGTCCACGTCCCCATCTTTCACCGGTGATGATTGAATAGTGAAATGATATTTGGGGAGCGAGCTAGTGTGCTTGACACGTCGGCTGTGGACTGTAGCAGACGCACCTTCTCGCATAAGCCATAGGCGTACTATACTCCGACGGTGCTCCAAGATATTTTGTACTGCATCTCACACGGTTGGTGATAATAAACTATGTGCGATCTTCTTGATTTTTCATCTTGATTTGAATTACATAATGGGGTCACAGCGGCAATGGAGGTTGTTTGAATTGCTAGAACTTTTATCTGCAGTGAACATGCAACTATATGTATGTCGTAAAAAATTTGGAATTATTCAGGGTTCGTTTGGACATTTTATACATTAAATTGGTCTTCTTGCCATTTCAGGTGCACAATTCAAAATTAAACTACATGCACATGCTCCAGTGCACGAACATGGGTTGTAAAATCATATATGTGTCCATGGGTTTATGCTTATGTCCCATGCAAGAAATGGGGATGAATTTCCAACAACACGGCACCGTGGCTCTGCGGCAAACGTTGAGGTACTTGCTTTTGTAATTCTAGTAAATCCAAAACCCGTCTGAAATTCATGAACCTTGGCATGCTATCATGGAATGGCATCAACATGCTGGGGTAAAAAATATTGTCCCATTTGGGGCAGGTTATGGTATAAGCTTCTCACAAACCAGAGCTTCTCACAAGAAGCCTCATGGTTCCGTTAGGGAAACATGTCACCTTTGTGGACAAAACGATATTCGTCGCCTCTTCTTGCTTTCAATTATTTTCTTGGTGTCAACATAGAACAACAGGAGTGTCGTGTTAAATTTTGGAATTTTCGGGGATCGTTTGGACATTTTTATATGTTAACTGAGTTTTCTAGGCATTTATGTGCATAATTCAAAATTGAACTACATGCACATGCTCCGGTCCATAAAAACGGGTTGCAAAATCAAATGTGTGTCCTTGGTTGCAAGCTTAGGTCACATGCAAGAAATGAGAATGAATGTCAAACACCTTGACACTGTCGCTCGGCCGCTAACATTGAGATGCATGGTTTTAAAATTCTAGTAAATCAAAAACTCGTCTGAAATTCATGAAACTTGACATGATATCATGGAATGGCATCGACATGCCGTGGTAAAAATATTGTCCCATTTGGGGCAGGTTTGGGTATAAGCTTCTCGCAAACCAGAGCTTCTCTCACAACAAGCCTGATGGTTTCGGTAGGGAACGTGCCACCTTGGGGGACGAAATGATATCGGTTGCCTCTTCTTACTTTCAAAATTTTTCTCGTGTCAACATAGAACAACAGGAGTGTTATGTCAATTTTTGGGATTTTTCGGGGTTCGCTTGGACATTTTTATACATTAACTGAGTTTTTTATGCATTTATGTGCATAATTCAAATTTGAACTACATGCACATGCTCCAGTGCATATAAATGGGTTCAAAATTGAAATGTGTGTCCTTGGTTGCATGCTTAAGTCCCATGCAAGAAATGAGAACGAATGTCAAACACCTTGCCACCGTCGCTCGGCCGCTAACATTGAGATACATGGTTTTTAAATTTTAGTAAATCAAAAACACGTCTGAAATTTATGAAACTTGACATGCTAGCATGGAACGGCATCAACATGCCGTGGTAAAAATATTGTCCCATTTGCGGCAGGTTGGGGTATAAGCTTCTCACAAACCAGAGCTTCTCACAACAAGCCTCATGGTTACGGTAGGGAACGTTTCACCTTTCTGGACGAAACGATATCCGTTGCCCCTTCTTGATTTCAATTTTTTTCTAGTGTCAACATAGAACAACATGAGTGTTGTGCTAATTTTAGGAATTTTTTGGGGTTTGTTTGGACATTTTTGTACATCAACCGAGTTTTCTATGCATTTATGTGCATAATTCAAATTTGAACTACAGGCACATGCTCCAATGCATGTAAATTGTTTGAAAAATCAAATCTGTGTCCTTGGCTGCATGCTTAGGTCCCATGCAAGAAATAGGAATGAATGTCAAACACCTTGCCACCATCGCTCGGCCGCAAACATTGAGATACATGGTTTTTAAATTCTAGTAAATCCAAAACTCGTTTGAAGTTCATGAAACTTGACATGCTATCATGGAGCGGCATCAACATGCTGGGTAAAAAATCTGTCCCATTTGAGGCAGGTTTGGGTATAAGGTTCTCGCAAACTAGAGCTTCTCACAACAAGCCTGATGGTTTCGGTATGGAACGTGCCACCCTTGGGGATGAAACGATATCCGTTGCCTCTTCTTGCTTTCAAATTTTTTCTAGTGTCAACATAGAACGACATGAGTGTTGTGTCAATTTTTGGGATTTTTCGGGGTTCGCTTGGACATTTTTATACATTAACTGGGTTTTCTAGGCATGTTATGTGCATAATTCAAATTTGAACTACATGCTCAAGTGCAGAAAAAATGGGTTGACATGTGAACTGTGTGTGCTTGGGTGCATGCTTAGGTCCCATGAGAGAAATGGGAATGAATTTCAAACACCACGGCACTGTTGATTGCCGGCAAAACGTTGAGATACTTTGTTTTTAAATTCTAGTAAATCGAAAATGCGTCTAAAATTTATGAAACTTGACATGCTAGCATGGAACGGCATCAACATCCGTGGTAAAAATATTGTCCCATTTGGGGCTGGTTGGGGTATAAGCTTCTCACAAATCAGAGCTTCTCACAATAAGCCTCATGGTTACGGTAGGGAATGATAGAGGCAAAGGGTGTCCCGATCTTTCGATGAGATGATAGCTATCGATTTGGTGGAGTCGACTTTGATGATTCGACTACAAACGTGCACGACGTTGCGCCTTAGCAATCGCTAAACCAATCTCCCGAGGTTACTGACGATGCTGAAAGCACGATCAGCCTGACCACGAAGGTCTATTCCTGCACGCAATCGAAGAACAAGCAAGAATATGATAATGCAATCTGAATGTTGCGAATATAGATGAAGTATTGATAAAGGTGGGAATCCGAAAGCGGTCTTGGTCTGGTCGTTGGACACAAACGAAGTACACGAAGTTGCAATGGCTAACTTTTAACTAAATAAATCCCAATAAAAAGCTACTAGATGGATCAACTTATATAGGAGCAAGGGGTGGCGGCCAAGGAGGTGGGAGGACGTCCCAAGGCAGCCTAAAACTAACCCTAGGTCGTACAAGGCCAATGGGCCCAAGTGGAGGTGATGCAACACCTTTGGACTTGTAGTTTGACTCAGATTCTGCTACAGCGTCAGATTGTTTCAACGACAACTCAACGCTCCGGATGAATTTTAAGGTGAAACCAATTGGGTTAGAAAGAGCACAAAATCTACTTTCCAACAAAAAAAGAATCACCCAATTCGGAGTCCGTATGAAATAGTTCTTGGCATTTTGAATCAGGTATGTCTGTGCAGTCCGAATCTGAATCCAGAACGTGAGAGACTTGGACTCTATCTTCTCTTGGCCCAAAAGTGACGTGAAAGGACTTTTTGAACAGCACATAAACTTCTCTTTTTCCCTTATTTTCATATGTGGATTGTACAAATGTCCCATACACCTGCAATTAGACATGGCACAAAAGTTTGTGAAGTATTTTTGTCTTGGATGACATAAATAAATTATTGCATAGTTTGCATTAGAAATCACCTCACAAATATACATGTATGCAATATTTTTGGTCGTATCCAAGGTAGTCATGTCCTCATCATCCTCCCCTTCTTGAAAACAAAGCCGTCCTCGGCGTTGCTTAATTTGAAATGTGGCTAACAAAAGAGACAAGGTGTACATGTTGTATATGTATATGTCATCCATTTTTACTTCCCTCGATTTTTGCACACATATGACACATGTATACATGAGTAACTTTCATAGTTCATAAAATGTAAAGCCAAAATATTATCACAAGTATTAGAAGACAGGAAAATATTGCAACTCAATTTGCACATATAAGTGAAGCTCTTATTCATATCAAAGGATTGACAATGTTCATCATTAAACCATCCCAACATTGGTGAATAAACCTTACTTGCATCAAATTTACATGCTACAACATGCTTAAATAAGCAAACATGCAATAAGTCATTTGACACAAAATCATCACCAAGATTAGAGGTCATATCAAAATGATTAAACATTGTTTCTTTTGCATCAACAGTTAATTCATTGGGTGCACTCAAAATTGTTGATACTTCAACTCTTTGATCACATGACGCATTCATGACAGTAACACAATTCTCTAAAATAGCTGGTGTGCTCAAATCAATAGGTAACACAACACATGATGTATTCAAGTTAACTAGGCATGCATCATTCTCATGTGAAAGTTGAAAATCTGTACCTTTGTCATTACCTCTTATGATCAACTCAGACGATGTAGGCACTCTTGGAGGTGATGTGTCACATGATGGAGATGATGTAGTCCTCGCAACAACGGATGTGGTTGTCATAGTACACCTAGTAGTTGAAGAAACATCTGTATCAGCACTTGGAATGTGCACCGTGCGCTTGTTCTCCTTGTGGCCAACACGTCGTTTTATTTCCTGTTCAGCTTTGCAAGCAAGACGAAACAAATGGTCCATAGGATAACACTCTTCATGAATTAGAATCTCTTGAATATCACAGTTTAATCCTCCCCAAAATCTATCCATAAAATCTTCTTCACTTTCTTCTAAAAATGAGTGCAATAATGTAGTTTGTAAATCATCATAGTATTTTGTTACCGTGTCAGTGCCTTGTTTTAAATGTTGTAATTTTTTAATCATGCCACGAGTATAATAAACATCAACGAATCTATCTCTCATGACAAGTTTTAAATCATTCCAAGTAGTAAGTATAAGATCAGGGTTTAACCGACAATATTCACTCCACCAAACTAAAGCAAAGCTACTAAAAGTACTAACCGCAGCTTGAAATTTTCCGCGCTCATCAAAATTATGGGAAGCAAATATAGCATTTATTTCATACTCCCATTCAATATATAAATCAGGCCTAAAACGACCAGTAAATGGTGGCATGGAAACTTTAACCTGATTATGTGCATTCTGATGTAATTGCTCCTCTTGTGGTGCTTGTTGTATTTTCTTAGGTGATGGCAAATCTCCCACGATCGATGAAGCCCAAGAACTAACAACTCTGGAACCTGCCATAGTTAGTAGAAAACAAGAAACAAAATTCAAGAATAATGTTCCTATGAACTACTAGGATGTGGTGGTAAAACGCTCACAGTGTAGCAAAATATCAATATCTTACAAGTTCTTACCATGCAGCAGGTGGTGACAGGCAACCAGCGGTGTCAAATAACTCCGAAGATTGAGTAAAGCGATTGCCAGGGGAACGTACGTATACACGGTGTAGAAATATGTGGAGCTTGGAAGGCTTAAATATTTGGTAGCAAAAGATTAGCAATAATCAATTCAGAGATGCAATGTTGAATAAACGCTCAACGACGGTACTGTGCTGGTCCTAGGCTAGACCAGACTAGAGACGCGAGCCTAGAACACTAATGAGGTCATGGTGTTGCACAACTAGCATCAATAAAGGATATGAAGTAGCTCTGGACAGCAAGATATAAGTGAATACCACAATAGCAGTAAAGATAATGATGTGAAATAACTGCCAAGCAGGATATATCAACAACTTTCTCTCCAACTTTCCTCTGGAAAAGTTTTTGCCAATTTTCTGATAATTTTTTCTCAAAAATGGCACTGACTCAAGCTTTCAAATGCAAAAAGAATCACTCAATTCCGAGTTGATATGAGGAGTCAAAAAATTCTAAAACTGGTCTGAAAAACTAGAACAAGCTGTGTTCATGAACTTCGGAGGGCAAAAAGTCCTATTTAGAAGCCGATTTTGAGGTGTCAAATATTGAACTAGCTTATGCAACTATTTAGATGCGGCTCGTCGCTAGCTTTAATTTGAGTACTCACAGAGCCAAAACGGACTTCCTATGAGGAAGATACACCTATTTTACTGAACAGTGCGCAAAACAGATTCGAATCCGAATTCAGGTACGAGAGTGAGTCTAGATAGATCCGAATTTTGTGCTTTTTTTTCTTCTCTCTTTTTTTTATCTCACTTTTTTTATCTTTTTTTTTGACTTTTTTTTTCTCTCTTTCCAAAACAAACTAGATAAGATGCAGATTGGATCAAGCGAAGATATGAACGGCGTCAGCTATGATTATGACAATGAACGGTGGGTAGCACGTGGTGGAATTTGATGGATAAGAGGTTGTGGACAGCGGAAGGGATAATGATGCAGCGGCAGCGTGACTAATGTGAACAGAACTCGAAACTCTAAAGGAACCAGACACTAAGACCAGCAACTCGACACGACGATGCAACCGATAATTCAATAATGCAAACAATGAAAAGAAAATTGCAAAGGCTTAGACTGGCTTGGACAAAGGATGAATAGATCTAACTTATTTTTGTGTGGCTTTTTCTTGGACAATAGGTAAGAAAATAAATCTAACCTAGGGAAAACTGGAAATTCTCACCGAGCAACCTGAAAACTGATACCACTTGATAGAGGCAGAGGGTGTCCCGATCTTTCGATGAGATGATAGCTATCGATTTAGTGGAGTCGACTTTGACGATCCGACTACAAACATGCACGACGTTGCGCCTTAGCAATCGCTAAACCAATCTCCCGAGGTTACTGACGATGCTGAAAGCACGATCAGCCTGACCACGAAGGTCTATTCCTGCACGCAATCGAAGAACAAGCAAGAATATGATAATGCAATCTGAATGTTGCGAATATAGATGAAGTATTGATAAAGGTGGGAATCCGAAAGCGGTCTTGGTCTGGTCGTTGGACACAAACGAAGTACACGAAGTTGCAATGGCTAACTTTTAACTAAACAAATCCCAAGCAAAAAGCTACTAGATGGATCTACTTATATAGGAGCAAGGGGTGGCGGCCAAGGAGGTGGGAGGATGTCCCAAGGCAGCCTAAAACTAACCCTAGGTCGTACAAGGCCAATGGGCCCAAGTGGAGGTGATGCAACAACTTTGGACTTGTAGTTTGACTCAGATTCTGCTACAGCGTCAGATTGTTTCAACGACAACTCAACGCTCCGGATGAATTTGAAGGTGAAACCAATTGGGTTAGAAAGAGCACGAAATCTACTTTCCAACAAAAAAAGAATCACCCAATTCAGAGTCCGTATGAAATAGTTCTTGGCGTTTTGAATCAGGTATGTCTATGCAGTCCGAATCTGAATCCAGAACGTGAGAGACTTGGACTCTATCTTCTCTTGGCCCAAAAGTGACGTGAAAGGACTTTTTGAACAGCACATAAACTTCTCTTTTTCCCTTATGTTCATATGTGGATTGTACAAATGTCCCATACACCTGCAATTAGACATGGCACAAAAGTTTGTGAAGTATTTTTGTCTTGGATGACATAAATAAATTATTGCATAGTTTGTATTAGAAATCACCTCACAAATATACATGTATGCAATATTTTTGGTCGTATCCAAGGTAGTCATGTCCTCATCAAGGAACATTTCACCTTTCTGGACAAAACGATATCCGTTGCCTCTTCTTGATTTCAATTTTTTTTCTAGTGTCAACATAGAACAACATGAGTGTTGTGTTAATTTTAGGATTTTTTCGGGGTTTGTTTGGACATTTTTATACATCAACTGAGTTTTCTATGCATTTATGTGCATAATTCAAATTTGAACTACAGGCACATGCTCCAGTGCATGTAAATTGTCTGAAAAATCAAATATGTGTCCTTGGCTGCATGCTTAGGTCCCATGCAAGAAATGGGAATGAATGTCAAACACCTTGCCACCATCGCTCGGCCGCAAACATTGAGATACATGGTTTTTAAATCCAAAACTCATCTGAAGTTCATGAAACTTGACATGCTATCATGGAGCGGCATCAACATGTTGTGGTAAAAAAAAAATCCCATTTGGGGCAGGTTTGGGTATAAGGTTCTCGCAAACCAGAGCTTCTCCCCACAAGCCTGATGGTTTCGGTAGGGAATGTGCCACCCTTGGGGACGAAACGATATCTGTTGCCTCTTCTTGCTTTCAAAATTTTTCTAGTGTCAACATAGAACGACAGGAGTGTTGTGTCAATTTTTTGGATTTTTCGGGGTTCGCTAGGACATTTTTATACATTAATTGGGTTTTCTAGGCATTTTATGTGCATAATTCAAATTTGAACTACATGCACATGCTCCAGTGCAGAAAAATGGGTTAACATATGAAATGTGTGTCCTTGGGTGCATGCTTAGGTCCCATGCAAGAAATGGGAATGAATTTCAATCACCAGGGCACTGTTGATTGCCAGCAAAACATTGAGATACTTTGTTTTTAAATTCTAGTAAATCCAAAACTCGTCTGAAATTCATGAAACTTGGCATGCTATCATGGAATGGCACCCGACATGTTGTGGTATTTTTCGTGTCCATTTTCAGAGAAGGCGCACTCGAATAACAGCCAACACAGGCATTTTAAAAAAATAGCTGCCACTTTAACATCTCAAACGTTTGTATAATTTAAATCGTGTGCGTTCTGTTAACCATTCATGTGACGCCACGTGTCTGGCTTTTAATGGCTATAGGAGGTGCCATGCAGACAGCTGCTTGACTAAACGGGAGGCGTGCGAGCGCAGTACGGTGCGCACGCTGACCGAGAGGCGTGCAAGTGGTCCTCCAATGCGCAGGCTCACCGGGAAGCATGCGAGCTGTACGCTGCGCAGGCTCACTGGGAAGCGAGCCCTTTGACTTCCATGGCCTCCCGCCTTCCTCGCATCCTCTCCATTAATGGTGCCCGAGCCACTGTTTAATACGGGCGGCCTTAATGTTCACCTCCCATTCCCCTCCCTTCCGCAGACCTCCACCAACGCCATGGCGCAGAAGGATCATCTGCCACTAGTCTTCAAGTTTGGTGAAGTCGACTCCGAGCCGGAGGAGATAGAAAATAAGGAGGAATGGGGCCTTATGGACATGACCCTGAACGAGTTGGCCGCGGCGGTTGCTGCCCCCACGCCCGTCCTAGCTCCCATCCCAGTGCCCGTGCCGGCGACCATCCCCGTAGCATTGACGGGCTGGTCGCCGAGCACTATCGAAGAGCTGGAAGCCGTGGGCATCAGCGAGGTCTCCGCGAACCCGCGCGAGCTCGTGTACATGCCAGCGCCAACGCCCGTACCCGTGCGCGCCCCTCCACCCACCGCGGTGCCGGTCCCCGTGCGTTTGCCTGCACCCGCCATGCCCGTGCCCGTGCGCGTGCCCCCCTCAATGGCATGGGACACCGCCGTCGACCGCTACCTCGCAGCGCCGCTAGTTGTCGTCCTCTTGCGCCCCGCCCGTCGATCGCGCGGCGACATGATGTTTGATTTCCAAGTGAAGAACATTCTGTGTTGCCTTGAAGACTTCAACAATGGTGTCCCGGAGGACGACAACGACAACGCCGGCGCGGCACGCCGCCTCCGCCGCCACCGGAAATAGTTTTCTTGGGTTTAATACTGTATCTCGATCATATGAATATAAATTCGCAGTGTGACTGAATGAAAGATATGTTTTGAACGAACTTGCGTTTTTCTCTCTTAATGTACAGACTTATCAAACGATTTTCTTTTGAAAAAAAATCAATGGTTTTTAAATATAAAACACTCATCGCAAACGTTTTAGTTAGAACACCCGTATGCAAACCGACAGCTTCCCCAGGAAGCCAAGGGAAAATATGTCGAGCAGGATTTGTGCAGCTCTTGATTGCAAACGTTTTAGATAGAACACATGTATGCAAAGTGAGAGCTATGGTCTTCCCCCGTAAGTCAAGGGAAAATTCTCACAGGATTTGTGCATCTCTTCAATGCAAATGGTTCAGATTGAATACGGTATGCAAAGCCAGACTTTGGCGCTAAACCAAGAGAAAATGTGCCGAGCAGGATTTGTACATCCCTTCAACGCAAACGGTTGTTTTGGATGACCCGTGTGCAACCACATACAGACAATTTGGTAAGATTTGCATCTGTCATATTGGGTATATTGCCATTTGTCAAACTGGAAAGATTGACATTTGTTGATCTAGTAACATTGCCATTTGTCAACCTTGTAACATTGCGATTTGTCAAAATATGCAGCTAAAAATCACTAGCACTATCTAATTTTTGCAACTAAAATTCAGTAATTAAGCATAGATTTCATTCATAGATTAAGCAGTCGTTCTTTATATAAATAGTGCAACTCGACAGCTGAACCGACCAAATTTTTCCCCAATTGTTGCCAACCACGTACTGAAATAGCTAGTTCAACTATATATACTAGCTAATTTTTAGTACGTTGCACAGTTTCACCACATCTATAGTCGGATGAACTGAACAAAATAGCCCCTAAATACTACTACTACGGAGGGGCTTTGTACTACTTTTGGCAGCCGGCAGCCTCTCCTCTGCCGAGCACGCTCAGTAAGAGGTAGAGGAGGAGGAGCCTACCGACGAGCTGGACAACTGCAATACGGTGTCTGCCGCTGCTGCACCTTCAGCGACGCTCACCTCGAACGCCCTCTACCGCTCCAGACGACACCTCTCGAAGCGGTGATTCTCTTCATAGATCTCCTGATTCCTCGCCTCTGTGGTGGCGTGTGCTGTGGCCACGGCGGTGGTAAGGCTCTTTGTGTGCTCGACGAGGCGCTCCTCCTCCTCCCGCAGGAACTCGGTGTAGCGCGCAAGGTCGCTGACGCACGTGCGAGCCTCCACCTCCGTCTCCCACCTTCGGCCGGTGGTGGCGGAGTGGGTGATGACCCCGGTGATCGACGGTGGGCTGGCGGCCACGACGGCCAACGATGGGGTGGCGGCCACAACCACCACCTCCCGCCTTCGGCCGCGGCGGCGGAGCGGGTGATGGCCATGGTGGCCGACAGTGGGGTGGCAGCCACGATGGCCACCTCCCGCCTTCGGGCTGCAGCGGCGGAGCGGGCGATGGCCCTGGCTTTCGACGGTGGTGTGGCGGCCACGGCGGCAGATGGTGGGGTGGCGGCAACGGCAGCCGGCAACAGCTGCCGATGGGCAGCGGCGGCGGAGCGTGTGGTGGGTGTTCCTCGCAAACCCAATAGGGATGCCATGCACACTACAGTACGCCGGAGACTACGCCGCAGCCACGGTGTAGCCTCCCAGCTGAAGCTGTCCTCTGATGATGACAGAGTGGCTGAGCGACGACGACTGACCGGTGCCATTGGCGATTATGGGAGAAGCAGACGAGATAAGCTACAGGGAGGGAGGGGAAAATGCGACGCAGGACTCGCCGGCCGTGAGGGTTTATATAGCAGGCCGGTAAGCATTGGGATTTTGGTGGATTTCACAGACTCGGGCGGGAAGCTTGCGCGGGAACGGGCTCACCACCGTTTGGCCAAAAGAATGCCCCCGCGTGCTGCTCAAGCTTGCGCTCTAAGCCATCTGCGGCAGTGGGGTGACAAGACGTGTGAGAGGAGGACGAAAGGACACGTACACATACGGTTAATAAAATAAAAACATTTGCGATCAAATTACCTACTAGCCGCGTCCTGGTTTATAAGTCGTCTGTGTATTTTTGTGCCAAATTTTGACTATAGATTTAACTAATAAAATACGAATGCATGTCGCCAGAGATTATATCGTTGGATTCGTATTTGAACATAGTTTCCAATTATATAATTTTTGTAACATGCATTAACATTTTGTTGGTTAAATTTAAGGTCAAAATATGGCACAGAATATAAAGGGGACTAATAGACCAAGACGGCGGTAGTAGCACACGACCGCTCTCTACGCGGCGACGCAACAGTCGGTCGGCTTGTAGACAACCATTTCCTGCGTGTTCAACTGCTCTATGTGTGTGGTTGCTTGCGGTTGAGGCGGTCGCGGCGCGCGCTCTGCTCTCGCGTCCCTCTGGGCGCTCTGCCCTCGTCCCTCCACGCGCGCTGCCAGTGTTTGGGGCCGGCACACGATCACGCACGTTCGTGTGCATGCGGTTGCGCCGGGCGCGGCGCGACGATGCAGTTACCCGCTGCAAAAACTGCCATGCGGACACGCCGAGAATCCAGGCTACCCGGCCCGCATTTATTTTGCGGCCATTTACCTTCATCTCTCACGCCACACGACACAATAAGCACACCCACGATGACACATACAGAGAGGACATCTAGCGGTTCCAATGGCGCTCCCCGTGGCTCCAATGGCGCTCCCAGCAGCCGATGATGACAACGGCGGGCAGTTCACCATGCATCACATAGTGGACACCCACGTGAGGGGGAAGGCCCTCTCGGTGGTGTACACGAATGAGCCAGTCTCGGTGGAGAGCTCCATCCAAACTATGGAGTAGTTGCTTGCCGAGGACAAGTACCAAGTGGTCGGCTTCGACCTCGAGTACACCATCGGTCGTGCCGGGCATGATCAGAAGGTTGCCGTCGCCCAGTTGTGCGTGCGACATGACGTCCTCGTCTATCACTACCAACTAGCCACAATGCCTTGCGAGCGTTTCTCTAGGTTTATCAACAGCTCCGACTACAGTTTCGCTACGGTGGACACCACCAACGATCTAAAAGCACTCAAGGTTTCTGGTTTGAAATGCCAGAATCTTGTCAACATCCAGGACCACTACAAGGTCTGGGGCAGCGACAACAACAAACAGAACTCCCTGGTTGACCTCACCTCGGCCATCATCGACCCCTACTACACGAAGATGAAGGATGAGAGCAAGAAGGACAAGAACGCCTGGCACAGTGTCTGGCATGAGAAACTGGATGAACAACACGTCAGGTACGCGGCCAAGGACGCGTACACAAGCTACGAGATATACATGCGGATTGTTGACATGAGGGAGTGTCTTCTTCTTGCCCCAGACAAGGGATCGAGCCACAGAGCAGTGGCGGGAGCATCACAAGAAGTAGATGACTAGACGATCATTTCTCCTAGTTTAGAATGCATGCAATTGTTTATTGAGGTGTGTGCGAATGATCTGTATAGTCACTTATGTAATTGGATGTCTATTTCGGTTATATATATATATATGTGTGTGTGTGTGTGTGTGTGTGTGTGTGTGTGTGTGTGTTATTCTTCTGTATGCAGAGCAAATCACACGGCTTATTAGCAGCAATCGTCTGTGTTATTATTGGTCTTCGCACATATTTCTGATTACGGACCTGTTTGCCGCGTATCACACACAACTTGTTCAGTTGAACTGTTTCTATTGTGTTGCCTAATCACACACAGTTCATCCTAGTGAACTGTATGTCGTATATCGCACACACCCTCATCTGGCTGCCCGTTTCTGTTGTTCTGCATCATCGCAAATAGTTCTTCTGGATTAACCGTTTGCCACTCATCGCACACGCAACTCCAATATGAACCATGTTTGATGTCGCCGCCATCGCAAACGTTTTGCATCTTTTTTGACGGTTTTATTACATCACCGTTTGTGATTGATGCATCGCACACAGTTTCGTCGAAGGTTCTCTGATTCGACTGTCGCGTTTGGACCATCCTGCAGTAGTGATTTAAATTCAAAAAAATTAAAAAATGATCAGAAACAGATGAAACCTTGCTTGACGTAATGTCATGCCACCAAGATGATGTCGTAGAAAAATTGGCCTGTTTGACGAAAGTTTGGACACACACCCCTCACAAAACGGAGCAACTCACTAGAAGGCTCATGGTTCCGAGAGGGAACAATGCATGTTTGATGATGAATCGACGATAGCTTCCTCTTATGGCCTTCAAATTTTTTCTAGAGTTAACGTGCACTAATACAACTATCATGTCAAAATTTGGAAAATTCAGGGGTCATTTGACCTTTTTAAGACATTTAAGTGATTTTCTAGCCATTTAATGACCGTAATCCAAATTTGAACAACATCTACATGCAACAACTAACCATAACGGTTTGAAAAATCATATTTGTGTACTTGTGTGCGAGTTAATTCCATGTGCAGTAAATTGGAACGAATTTTTAACATATTGATGTCACAGCTTGGACACATGCATGGAGTGACATGGCATTTAAATTCCAAAAAATTAAAAAATGATCAGACGATGTAAATATTTGGTGTTCAAAAAAGAAATTGTAAAGATTTGACAAGACAACTGGGCCCCACACGATTGGCACTCTATTTTGTGCCTCGAGGTTTGGAAGGTGAGTGGCGCGGGTTATTAATCAGACGCAGTTCTGTATTGGAAACCGTCAGCTATTAAGTTCACACACGGCTTTTGCTGCGGGAATCGTGTGTAATTCAAACTACAGTACTCGCAAATTCCGGCGACCGGTGTGTGTACTGTTCCCGTCGATCTAGATTCCGGCCGCCAATAAATACTACCTTGCTCATGTCATCCTGCTAGCATTCTCATCTGCATCCTCCCCTCGCTCGCCCTCTCTCTCTCTCTCTCTCTCTCTCTCTCTCTCTCGAATCTCTCGAATCTCTCGAATCTCTACCATGGCGCCACTGATCTGCCATGCGCGAACGAGGAGGCGCCGCCCCCCGAGGACTCTCAGTCGAAGAGTAGTGACGAGGAGGACCCCTACGCGCCGCCGGATGAGGTTGCGCCAGACCCCGCAACTTTGGAGTGGTTTTGGCGCCAGTACAATCTTGGTCTGTGGAAGTCGCTGCCGCCGGCTGAGAAAGCCAGGCAAGTGGCGTTCAAGAAGGAGATGGCGGAGGAGGAAGCCAGGTACCAGGCGGCCTGTGAAGCCCATGATGCCGCCTAGAAAAAGGAGGCGGTGGAGCTTTGGGAGCGGGCGCGTCGTCGTGCGGAGGAGGTGTACGAAGACGGGTACTTCGCGAGGAAGGTCAAAGGCGCTAGGCACCTCATCACTGCATGGAGGTGGGCCGATAAGCTCCAGTGTGCCATCGACGAGGAGCTCCGGTGGGCGCCCAACGAAATGGCAAGATTGTTCGCCCTCGTCTACCAGCAAGAGGCAGATCGGTACGTCAAGCGCCGCGAGGCGGAGGAGGCGGAGTACTGCCTCCGCGTTGGCAAGACAGCGCGCACCAGGGAGCTGCTGGTGAGGGGTTGCCGGAATACTGCCCCCATGAGGGATTATTAGTTTTAGTATTGTTCGTTTTCAATTTTATGCATTGTACCTAGTAGTTAAGTATCATCACGTATATGTGATGATATTATATATATTTTGTGATGAACTAATGAACAATTAATATATATTATGAATTCCATTTTCTATCTGTTTTCGTATACTATTGTATCTAGCTGTTATCATCCACATATACAGAATGGAAAGCATATATACGCACATTGAAACAAAACATATAAGAATAGAAAACAGAGTACACGCATTGAAACAGAGCAACAAACATAGCAATATTATGATTGATGTGAATACATAGCGATCCACGTCGAAACGACTCAACAAAATAAAACACGTCCATGAGACCATGACCAGCAGCCCTTGCCTACGGTAGCACTTGGCTCTGCCTGAACTCGTGCAGGCGTTCGGTGCAAGTACGGCGCGGCCGGCCTCTGGTGCAAGTACGGCGCAGACGACCTCTGCCCACTCCTGGCGAGGAATGGGGTTACTGACAAGACGTGTACCCAGCTGCGACGCCCTGTCGACAGCAGGCAAGCGCCGATGGATCCGCTCTTGCTGTGCGGCGCACCGCGCCTCTCGCTCTGCGGTGCTCCAACGGTCTCGTTGTGCGGCGAGCCGCAGCCTATCGGCACGGACACGCCTAGCTTGCTCTGCGGCGCACCATCGATCATGTTGTGCGCCGAGCTACAGGCTCTCAGCGCTGACATGCCTATCTTGATCCACGGCGCTAAAACACCATGCACCAAGGGGCTGCTCAACCCTGGCGATGACGCGCATCACGGCGTCACCCATCACGTTGCCGGGGAGCGCCTTGGCCTCGACGGGCCATGGCGCCTTCTCGTTTTCCTCGTCAAGGAGGTTGATGGCAGAGGCGGCGCTTTGGTGGGTTGGCATGCTTGGAAAAGATGGATGTGCTACAGGCTACGCTTGTTGCCTCCGTTCGTCACATGCCACCTAGGTTTATGCGCAATGTCGCTGGGTGGCGGCGGGAAACAGTGGTGTGTTTATAAAACGCCATCAATTAATTAATGGAAACTTAGCATAGAAGGAACATCAAACTAGCACGACGCATGAGGGCACATTGCTCGCCCAAGGCTATGATCCATATACTTGTGTGCCCAACAGATCACACTATTCACAGTAAAGAATATTGTTCTGTTTATCCTAGTAGAGCAGTGGCGGCAAGCATCACAAGAAGTAGATGATGATCAGATGATCGTTTATCCTAGTTAATTATGCATGTAATAGTTTACTTTGGTGTGTGGAAATGTCATGTGTGTACTAGCCACCTATGTAATTGGATGTTTGTCGCGTATCACACACATCTTGTTTACATGAAACGTTTCTGTTCTCTTGGCTCAACACAAACAGTTTATCGGAATGAACTGTATGCCCTCCATTGCACACACCTTGATCTGGCTGAACCGTTTCTGTTGCGTTGCCTAATCGAAATCAGTTCATCCGAGTGAACCGTATGCCGTATATCGCACACACACCTTGATCTGGCTGACCGTGTCTTTTGTGTTGCCTAACCACAAACAGTTCATCTGAGAGAACTATATGCCGTATATCGCACACACCTTCATCTGGCTGCCCGTTTCTGTTGTCCCGCCTCATCGCAAACAGTTCATTGAACTGAACCATATGCCTGCATCGCACACACAACTAATATCTGAACCGTGTTTGATTTATCCACCATCGCAAACGTTTTGCATCTTTTTTGAGGGTTTTTTTACATCACCATTTGTGATTAGTGCATCACACACAGTTTCGTTGAAGGGTCTCTGATTGTAGTGTCGCGTTAGCAGCATCCTGTAGTAGTGCTACAACATCTTCCTCACGGTCTTCATCACTGTAACATTCCCATATTTTATTTTGGAACCTGCAAAAACTCAGCATACCTTTTGATGACCCGCAACACAATGTCTGGGTCAAGATAACTTTTTCCACTTAATTTATCAACTCTTCCCGACTTAAGATAAGTTTTTACGCGATCAAAATCTATCTCAACTCCTCCTTATCCACCTTCATCACTCCCCCAAGCTCTGTAATTGGCCTTCATGTTATCTAACAATTCCCAAGCTTTAGGTACTCCATTATCAGTAAAAGCACCCCCATAGGCTAGGTCTAATTCAGATTTGCATTCATCTCTAAGTCCTCCATAAAACAAGATTATAACTAGCCAAGTTGGTATCACTACAAAAAAAAATACACTTCCGTGATGATACGTGTTTGTCACAGTAGGTCATGTTTTCTGTCATGCATGTACATCCATGACGATTTTATGACAGAATCAAGATAGTCATACCTGTGCTGTCGTAGAAGTGTTCCATGACATTACCAAAATTATCATCACGGAAGTGTCCACTTCCATGACGATAAATCATGCATCATAGAAGTGCTTTCGTCAAGGGTAACCGACATGTGGCATCCACCATAACGGGTCACCGTTAAGCTATTGGGTTCCGGTTTGGATCTGATAACCCATTAACAGCCCTGACCAGTGGGGATTTTCCACGTGTAAAATTCTCATTCGCCGGAGTATCCACGTGTCAACTCAGTGCTGGGACAGATGTCATCCAGCGAATGGATGGGACGCACCTATGATACGTCGACACGTGGCATGGCCCAACAGTGGCCCATTCAGGTAAAAAGGCCGGCCCGTTTGACTTAGTCAAAAGGTAGCGGCCCGGCCCACCGAAGGCTTGTTAACGGCCTGTTCGCATATAGCCCCATTTACAGCCCGCTAACTCATGACCTGTTATAGCCTATCCGAATTAGGCCCAGTAGCGCCATATGGGCCGTCCAATATGATTCCAGCCCGTTGTAAGTTCCAGCCCATGTATGGCCCATGACGTCTTTCGGCCCATATGAGGCCCTTTCTAAATCTTGGCCCATAAACGGGCCATGGTGAAACTGGCCCATAATGAACAGTATATAGCTTTATACCCATTAACGGCCCATTATTCCATTGGGCCGTTTAAGCCCGTGTTATCTTTCGGCCTTCTAAGGGCCCATTTATTATTGGGCTCATTTCTGGCATTCGCTTACTTACGGTTCGTTACTGGCATGTTCCGCTTGTGGGCCAAATTCAGCCCGTGGTTAAAGTCGGCCCGTCTGTGGTCCTTTAATCTGTTGGGACGTTTTCATGGCGGCATCACATATGTCCCATTAACAACCCGTTATGCCTGCCGTTCGAATTAAGCCCGTTGTACACATGGGCCTGTTAATGGCCCATAAACAGACGATTCCCATTATAGCCCGTTTACGGCCCATATTGCGGTCTGTTAATTGTCCATGAAAGTACGGCCCATGTTTGGCCAATCAATCATATGGCCCGTAGAAGTCCCATTGAATCTACGGCCCGTAGAAGGCCCATGGATCATATGGACCTTAGGAGGCCCACTACAGCAGGCAACAGGACTACTTCCAAATAAAAAGGTTACCGCGGAAAAAGAACTGCAGCGACTACCAGCAAAAAAATAAAGAAGACAATAAGGAAATAAATAAGCAAGCAACTTATGCTAGGCTATTACGGCTATTACAAATATTACATCCACTGGGCATCAAAGTTCGCCACTAGGGCAAATATAGTGAACAAAGCAGCATATTACATACACTGGGCGTCTAAATTGGCCACCAGTGAAAATAAACGTGGCAGCAAAACAAGTCCAGAACTGAAACCACTTCAGAAGAGCTCAAGAAACGATATCCTGGATACCCACCATGCTAGCAAGAAGCTTAGCAAGCTTATTAGTTTTCTCTTGTTTGGCGCTAAAATCGCCCAACGCTTGCTGTTGCACCAGAAAGTATGCATCTAAATTCTACAGGAACTTCCTCAGTCCTTCGACTTCTTGCCACAGCACAGCTGACTGATGCCTTTCAGCTTGTAGCTGAGACTGAAGAAGCCGAAGTGATTCAGGCAGCGAGTTCAAAGAGCTTGTGCCAGCGGTAGTGGCCAGTAACTCGAACACTACATCAATGCAGGACTTTGGGGTTGTCTCACTGTCTACAAGATAGTTTTTATCACCTTTCTTGGAGACCAACAGGGTTGTCTCACTATCTTGAACCTTATCTGCATTACTTTCTCTACCATTGCATAATGGGGTGCTCTTCTCCAATATTCTGTTCGCATTCTACAAGAGAAACAAGCAGACACATCACAGGCTTAGCATGTAGTATATGAAACTCATTTTGGTAAACTGATTCAGTAGTAAGGTGGACAGGATAACAGCATGAAACAAACATATATCTATGTACTATGGTCACTGTATTGTCCATATCATTCTAGTTTATGTTGCCAAATCAAGATAGAGACACAGTTCAAATCATATATTTTTAACACACAGCAGCATAGACAGAATATAAGTGTGGGAAACTACACAGCACTGGCAACACTTGTAATATGCATGACATGAGAACATAACTGTTTATACAACTGAAACTAAAATCAACATAGAGCAAGAAGTTAGAACAGCAATCCAGTTAAAGAAATAGGTTTAAAACATACCTGTTGCGCCATTGGAGTTTCAATTGGATCCTTCAAATTCAAAATTAGTTGGTATGAGTAAATACAGTGATGCAAGAGCAAAGGACTATAGACCATAGCTATGGAATCTGACCTGAGAACAGTTGCTCTTCTACTTTAAACATGGAGTTTGGGTTCGCTAT